>BKCP01007760.1:112936-130549 GCA_008636005.1 Striga asiatica | reverse complement strand
AGTAAAAAATCTAATTATGTTTATGGTTGAATTATATAGAAGTTAACAAAATGTCTTTTAAGTGTAGTAAATGTAGTTTTGGAAGGAAAAAGAAATTCTTTTAGCTACTTAGTCTATATCTGTTTGTTTGTTTAGTTACACTACATACTAGAATTTTCTATAGCTAGTATAGATAGTAGTGTGTGTGCCATGTGGTCAAACAAATAGAAAGCAAGTGATTAGTGAGGTGTGTGCCATGTGATCAAACAAATAGAAAGCAAGTGATTAGTGAGGTGTGTGCTTGTATAGTATGTGTGTGACAGTGTGAGTGTTAATAAAAACATAGTGTTCGGTGTATTGTGTAGTGTGTAGTGTGCTTGAGTGATATATTTGTAATACACTATTTGTATAATAAAATAAATTTGTTGAAATAATATTGAGTTTATTGACCCATTTATTTGCAACAACGAGCTACTTTTATATCACAATACTAGGCGTATTTTACGGGGAGTTGTATTTTTCATTGATGATTTTGGTTTCCCCACTCTATTGGTTTACGCCTTACATGAACTCGTCATGGCACATTACTGTCCTTATATAGGGAATTGTGGAACATATTTTATGTAGACCCTTATTAGTATGGAGATTTTTCTGATTTTTCTTATTAGTATGGAGATACTTATCATGTGTTCTTATTTGGTCTAAAAGATTTGAAGATTATGTTGTTTGATTATATTTTTTTCATGGAGCATCTTGGCATCTCCGTGAAATTGGTAGTTTTTCTTGCATTTGTGGCAAAAGAAGGGTACGATGCTTGTTAGCCATTCCTAATGTTTGATAAAACAAAAGAAAAATTAGTAGCATAAGAATGTGTTGATGTGTTTGATGAACAGGCGATTTAGACTAGAATTTGTAAACAATTGTGGAGTGAACTGGATATATACTACACATGTTTTTTAGAAAGTGTGTCTCAAAGTGATTTGAGTAAATTCTGTAAAAAGCGCAAATCACAATGTACACATTTTCAGAAAACAGATTCAACCTAGAGTAAATTTGTTGATTATCAGGATTTACACTACTACAATTTGTAAACAGTTGTGAACATGATGTACCATAGATATTATCAGAACTCTAAAAACAGAACGTGTCTGTAAATTATTTCAAAACTAGAGATTCAACAGTTAGAAGGCAAATCATCAAACACGTGGTATGCATTTTCAGAAAATTGAATAAATTAGATCAATCAAACATCAACACTTAGATTTGGCGGGATATTATTGGCGTTTTATCGAGGGCTTTTCGAAGATGGCTCAACCGCTAACGAACCTGACCAAGAAGAACATCAAATTTGTATGGTGTTCCCAGTGCGAGTCGAGCTTTCAAGAGTTGAAGAGGAGGCTCAAGTCTGCACCTGTGTTGACCATACCGGACCCGAATTTGGAATTCACTATTTATAGTGATGCCTCGAAGATGGGCCTGGGATGTGTGTTGATGTAGCAAGGGAAGGTTGTGGCGTACTCATCGAGGCAGCTGAAGCCTCACGAGGCGAACTATTCGACCCATGACCTGGAGCTTGCCGCAGTGGTTCATGCGCTTAAGATTTGGCGGCACTACCTCTACGGGGCCAAGTGCAAAATTTTCACCGACCTCAAGAGTTTGAAGTACATTTTCACGCAAAAAGAGCTCAACATGCGGCAGCGAAGGTGGTTAGAGCTCGTGAAGGACTATGATTGCACAATTAGCTACCATCCGGGAAAAGCTAATGTGGTCGCCGACGCGTTGAGTCGGAGGAGTCATGGTGAGCTGAACTTCTTGATTACCCGTTATCATCAACTTCCACATCTTCTACTCCTGCCCGTCAAGTACTTGATCAATTGCCCGAAAGGTATGATCTTGTCCTTTCTCCAATATTTTTCCTTTGTTTCTCCCTTTTTCTGTCACCTTTATGCCGCAGCACACTATTCGGGCGGAAACGAATCAGTTTGATCACCTTCGGGATGAAACGAGGCTCTTCGGGTGTCATTCGGGTTGTTACGGGGTTTGTTTGGCATACTCGGGCTGCTGTCTGGACTCCACGAGGGCTGTTTGGGATAAAACGGGGTCGGTTGTGGATATATTAAGGGATGATTTTTATTTATATTGAAATTAAAAAGACAAATTTGTTTCCATAAAATGAAAATTACCTAAAAATAAAATCAAAATATTTCTAAATTTCAAAACTAAAGCTCTATTGAGTTCATGACCACTTGTCGAGTAAACTTAATCAAACATATTAAAATACTCACAGAAAATAATGTATAAGTGATTTTGAGTAATATAAACATCATTTAAGACCGAAATTCAATATTCTTTTATGTTCGTTGAAATTGGTACTGAAGACGCGATATTGGGTACTAAACAACCCTTTAAATTGTGCAAAATTATATAAAATATGTCTATTTAAAATTAGTACACAACTCGTACGGTGTACATAACTGATAATAAATTACATTATTATATTTCAAAATAAGTGTCATTTTAAAACTTTTTATTGAAAAATTCAATTTGAATACAATGTGGTTCTGTTAAATAAATATTTTGTAACAATCAATCATCACACATCATATTAACTTTAATTCACTATTTTTCACTCACATAATTTTACATACTTATCACTTTCAATAATCTCTCTCATATTTTTACATCACATCAACTTCAATTATTATATTTAAATATTATATAATTATTAATAATAATCATAAAAAAATAAGAAAGTTCATAGTAGAGAGAGAAACAATAAAATAATATTACTTGATGAAGGCAAGAAATTGCAGGCCAAGAACTGAGATTCATCCATGAAGCACAATTGTCGAGTCTTTACCTTCCACCACAAACAAAAATCCCAACGGAAATTAAATTTTAATTCATAATTATAAATTCGAAAAGATAATTATGGTGGAAGTTCTCCACAGTATTTGGAAGAACATCAGAGAAAGAGCCATCACGAATCACCCTACAAGCTGGCCAAGTTTCCTATGTAGAAATGAATTTTCCAGAAACTCTTGTTCGCTAAAACGGTGTCATTTAACTTCTTAAAACGATGTCGTCTTGAGGGAAAACTGGCTAAAGTATAGAAGAATCGAGAAATCTCATCTGAAACCCACTACATCCAGATATTTTCTTGAAAGGTTTAAGCGCTATTTGTAATGTCAAATAAATAGAGATGCATATTTGTGATTTGAAAGATAATTGGGCTCTTCTTGTACTTATACTGAAATAGATTTTACCACAATGAAAATATAAAAGCCTTCCACCCCATCCAGCCATTCCCACTCCTCAACGGTCCCGACATATTAATATTTTCCAAAGGGTATTTGTGATTTGAGATGATCTTTTGAGTATTGAGGTACTATAGGCTATATAGCCTGAGAAACAAATAAATCGAGCATGTGAATTTGCGTATTGCAAATTTGCAATATAGTATTTTTAATATTTGCTTGTATTCAATAATTTGTGATAATGGTAATGATAGGGTCTTGTTATGAACATCCAGTTTAGCTCATCATAATTAAACAAGGAACAAATGTTAGGGTATTTAATTAAATTCAAAATTTTGAATCGAGGAATGAGAAAATTGGAGCAATTTTTATTTGCTAGCGTGAATAGAGCTGTTAAATCAATACACACGCGCAAAGGTCAAAGTAGCGTTGTTTAGATCGTGTCTACATCAGTAGAGTCGAATTGATTTAAATTGTATGTGATCTGACGTTTCAAATTGTGTCCACGTTGTAAGATCGAATCTTCTGGAAAAATTGATAATGTATGTTATTCAAAAAGTATTGGAGATTTAGAATAGTTTAGTATCATTTGCAAATATATGTAGTCTATATATATATAATTACTAGCTAATAGTATTTAATAAAACCTATTTAATTTTATCTATGTGGCAACTTAACAATTTTCCCTCCAAAAACCGTTACATTTTGATGTATTTAATCTTTCATTTAATCATTAAATAATTAATATTCATCACTTCAAAATTACAAAAATTATTTTAAACTTTTTGATTAATGACAATTGACCATATAATGTGTTGACCGTATAATGTGATTAGATGTTATTATTTTTGTTACATTTAATTTTTTTTAAATAAAAAATATATTTAAAATTCCTAAATAAATAATAAATAATTCACAAATAAAAGACGTACCAAAATATACATTACATCCAATCAGATAAACGCAATTTAAAAAAAATATTCCAACTCTTTTAATTGTAAATTTGGTCTGCAAAAAAATGAAAGAAAAATAATTAATCATTATATGCATACAGACTCACAATAATTTATTTATATCTGTGCAAATGCACAGGTCGAATACTAGTGGATTTTCAATAGAAGTAGCATGATACAAAGTAAAATATAAAATTTATGTATAATCATTCCTAAATTTACCAAACAAGTACATTTACATTTAATAATATACCCCAAAACAAAGTTCAAATATCACTCATACACTCATTATTAAATTCTTCAGCCACAAAATCAAACCACACACAAAACACACACGCAATATTTTATTAATTAAAAATATTAAAAACCCAAAAAAGAAAAAGAGAGGTAAACGAATCTGCCAAAACACACTTCGAAATCAAAATCACACCACCCGAAAAGACGACGCCGCCGCCACCAACACGGCGCAGGCCGCCGCGCGAGCCACGGTCTCCCACCCGCGGATCTCCCAGGACGAGCTCGCCACCGCGACGTCCGCCGCCGGCGGAGCTCTCGGCGGCAGCGCCTTCCTCGGCGGCGGCGGCGGCGGCGGAGACGGCGGCAGCGCCTCGAAGAACCTCCGCGGCAGCAGCACCTTACCCACCTCGTACACCGCTAGCTGGTCTCCGGCGTACACCGCGCTCCCGACCGACGCGTTCGTGTACCCAGTGGTGATGTTCGCCCCGCCGCCGCTCCCCGCCGCCGCCGTCACGTTCATCGCGAACAGCTCCTGAGCGCCGCCCGCCTGCGTCCGGAGAGGGTTGCTCACCGTGTCGAACTGCGACGGCGCGAGCAGCGCGGGGACGACGTGGAACTGGATCAATTCCATTTTCCGGTCGTCGGAGAGCGAGTTGAGGGCGCCGGATTTCAGATCCGAAAACGCCGCGTCCGTCGGGGCGAAGACGGTTAGGGCTTGGTTGGAGTCGTTGAGCTGCGTGTGGATCTGGTCGGCGACCTTGGTGCTCTTCAGCAGGCGGATGAAGGTGGTGAAGTGGCCGGCCTTCGCGAGAATGGCGGTCAGATCGGGCGGGCCGGACGGGGCTGGGCCGGGGGCCGCCGCCGGGGTCTGGGCGGAGGTCGGATGAAGTAGGAAGGGGAATAGAAAGGCGAAGGGTATAATAGTAAATAGCTGATTCATTTTGCGGGAACTGTAGAGAACCGGAGGGATTGGCTTTGGCAATAAAACGCTGAAATTTGGGAAACGTTTTTTCTTTTTTAAATTGCACTGATTTCGGGGGCTTTTTAAACTCGGTGGAGAGGGGCAGAATGTGGTGAGTTAGGTGAGTGGAATCGGAGGATTAAGGTGGGGAAGATGAAGTTTGATGGTGGTCAGGCAGCTAATTGTGTGGGTTGCTTTGCATGGAAGATAAAACAGCTAAACATTGGTAAGGTTCTTTTCAATTAGATTTGTGCAGAATTAAATATAAATGCATAATTATGCTATGAAACGGTACATTTTTACTTAATTGCAATTTCGAGTATACTTTTTAGAGTACAACAATTCAGTATGAATGAAGAATAAATGAATGCATACATGTTGAAACGGTTGAAAAGTCGATTAAAATAAATTTTGAAACAAGTTTTAACATTATATTTGAGAAAAAAATTTGCAACACATATGTCACGATATTTTAAACCAATACTTATTTGTTGTTATGATTGATTGTAGTAGTTTTACATAGACATGGCCAAAATCCAGGCCGGGTCTGTTTTGGCCGGGTCACGACCCGGCCCGGCCCGCCGGATCCGTGTCTAGGCCGGGTCCGTGTTTTTTTTTAGAAAAGTATAAAAAAATCAAAAAAATAAAAACAAGGGTCATTGATCCGGCCCGACCCTGACCCTCTGGGCCGAATCATGAAATGGATGACCTTTACACGGCCCGTTTGAAATCCGGGCCGGTCCCGGACCCGTGGTCAACGGGTTTGACCGGGCCGGACGACCCTTTGGCCATGTCTAGTTTTACTATTTTTCATGGGATTTATAAGTAAGTTGATTTTTCAATTGTAAAATTAGATATTAGTCATTAACTATCATTTATTTTATACATGCGGTATCATTGTATGATGTATCAATGCCAAATCTAAAATATTATTATGTTGATGTGTTTTTTCATGAAATAAAATCACACCTAAATTAATATATATGAGATTGATTTTGTTTTATTTTTTTACCTTATTAATTTGTTTTTATTTTTTTAGAAGACGTGTATGGCTGTTTAAGTCTAGTTTTGAGGTTATATAAACTTTGACAAATTAGTCATAACCGAACCAATTAGGTCTGTAATAATTGTCGAATCATTTTTAATTATCTTCAATCATTGCTGGACGCTGACACCTGAAATTACAACCTACCTATTTTTGTTTCTTATTTTCATTAGTTAGGCGTTTCACTCACTTTCTCATCATACTATCATCATTATTACATAATTTAATCATCCAAACTTTTTTTTTTTTTTGACATATCTATCATTATATAAGAAAATAACCTTTTTACAAATTTAGAAACATTTTTCGGCCAAAATCATTAAATATATTCTACATATAGTAATCGTTGAACAAATCTGAATAGGCAAAAAAATCGGCTCATTAATTGTGTAAAGATTTATTTCTCTTTTTCCTGTTTTTTAGTTTATCAAAACCATTGTTTGACAATAAATATTTGTTTTTTTCCTATTTTTAGTATAAATCTACACGAGCTTATCTTTTCTGTTAGAAAATCTCATTACATATTTGTTTTTTTTTTCCTATTTTTAGTATAAATCTACACGACCTTATCTCTTCTATTAGAAAATCTCATTGCATACGTGTCTCACATGTTTAAAAAATCTCATCCCTTATCTATACAGATTTGAAAAAATAAAATAAAAATCAATTCATAATTACTACTAGAAATTCATAATTTTTAAAAAGAAAATAAAATAAAATAGAAACCAATTCATAATTAGTACTATAAATCCATTATCCACTTTAAGAAGTTAATTTTCATCGGTCTAATTACTAATATTTTTACAAATATTATAAGCTAACTATACAAAAAAGTATAATAATAATTTTGAAATGGTGTGTAATCAAATTTTTTTATTCTCTTATACAAAATAATTTTACATTGTTTGACCTCGAATCTTTAATTTATAATTATTATGTATTGTTTATCTTCCTCTTTAATTAATAATTATTTTTTTTCTTCCTCTTTTTAAATAGGATCAATAGTAGTTTCCACTTCCGTCATTGAGTGACTCAAACTCGAGGTCTATTTATAATATTGTTAATTTAATATTATTCTTGTGCATCGCACGGGGTATATACTAGTTATATTATTAAAGGAATGACATCTTTTTCACTTAAAAGATAATTATAATTTTTTTTTTACACAATATTTTTAAATTCTTATTTTTCACCTTAGATACACTCATGATCACATAATATAGTCACACTATATGTAATCGCACCATATGAGATGTGAAGCAGTTTTGGATTAGTGGTGGGAAATTTTCATATATCTTTCATTATGGGATGAAAATAATTGTTTCACTTATTATTGCCGTCTACCAATCTACACGGGGATAAGATCTTTTGTTCTATTTTCATGATTCATTTTGTGGTCATTCCATCGTCTTAGAATATCACTTGTGAGTTGTCCCACATCGTTCATACATGGAAAATAGACGCACCTTATAAGACTAATGGGTTATTCCTTCTTTCACCAATTGGTTTTGGGATGGAACCCTATTTGGGCTTCATATGGGCTTTTCCCTTCTTTCATGGTGTCCTTCATGGTAGTGGGTCAGCAACCATTTCCCCCCAATTTCTGTCCTGGTATCAGAGCCGGTTCTATCTTGGACCGTGTGATGACGTACCTATTGTTTATCCCCCACGTACCCGTTTATGGGAGCCCCCAGTTTCTGTCCTGGTGGACCGTGTGATGACGTACCTATTGTTTATCCCCCACGTACCCGTTTATGGGAGCCCCCAGTTTCTGTCCTGGTATCAGAGCGGGTTCTATCTTAAAAATTTATTTTTTAAGATTTTTTTAAAATTGAAAAGGTGTCCTTTGTTTAAGGGATATAGTTTTTGTATAATTATATAATTAATTGACCTAATAATTGTTCGGCTGCAAATAAGTTAATGCTCGTCTATAATACAAATATACAAATAGTTGTGACAAGCTAATAATGTTATGTATATCCATTAAGACGCAACCCAGCCCAAGCCGTCTTCACTCTTCCTTCCTTCGCATAATCCAAGCCCAGCATAGGCCCAATAGCGTTAATCCCATCTTACCCAAACTCATCAATTTCCCCATCATCTCTGAATTCCCATTTCGATTTTGCTCCTCTTCTCCTTCTCCAATCCCGTCTCCGTCCAAGCCAAAGAGGACTTGAATCTTTTCAGGTCTGAAAAAGAAAAGAAAAACACCAACAGATTGTTAACCAACACAACAGTCTAAATCACTGTCATCATCATAATAATAACAATAATAATAATAATAATAATTAAAAGGAGAACAAAAAAGTATATAAAAAGAAAACAAAGAAAAAAGAAAAAGACTTATGACCTCTCATCATCATCGGCTTCACTCCTGTTCCTCCGGCAGCCAAACCGGAAAAGGCTTAATGATTATGATCTTCTTCGAATTACTCTGGACATCCCAGAGTTTTATCACGCCGCCGCCACGACAAATCACAAGGCGCGTTTCCTCCTTGATGAGGCTCAGTCCCACAGGTGTGAACAGCCTCACCCATTCCGGCTTCAACGCTTCATAATTCTTCAAAACCCAAGCTCTAGAACAATCATTACTTAAAAACACGACCAAGCACCCTCCCAAAACCCCGGATTGCCAGTTATACGACGGCTTACCATTACATGGCAAGGACAGCTTGCGGAACTTCTCAGTGGCCAGATCCAGCGCAATTACCGCATCCTTCGATAACCAACCAGTGCAGGGGCCCGTTTAAGAATGTGGTTCTAACCATGAACACGCGGGATGGGCACTTCTCATCTATCCTCTTCCAAGAGTTATATCTGAGGCTGTAGATGTGAGCATTTTCCTTACCGATAGAAACCACTTTGTAGTCGTCTGAGGACGGGTCGTACCCTATCCAGCATCCACAAAATGCGAGACAAGCCGGGAGCAGCTCGAGATAATCTCCGGTGAGAGGGTTCCATATCACCCACTCTTTGTGGCGGACGAGGAAAGAGTGGCGGATGAAGACGAGGCCATTGCAGGAGTCCGCAATCGGCAGGAGATCCGATCCCGGCGGGATCAGGGCGCTCGGGATCCGGGTAGCACTGAGGGTCCGCTGACCATCGACGTAGTTCAGGGAATCGACAGGAAGGGAGTAGATGGCGTCGGAGTTGGATGATGTCAGGAGGAGGTTGGAGTTGGAGGTGGAGGTGCGGTGGTTGCTTACCATGTGGGCCCTGACGAAGGATGGATCGTCGATCTCGTAGCACCAACACTTGCAGACGGCGCGAAATCGGAGGAGGGAGGAGGCAGGGAGGCGGAGGAGGATCTCGCGCTGGAGGTCGGAGGGGAGGCCCATCGATTTGGGATTACAGAGGTAGGATTAGGAATACATGGATTTTGGAATTTATACTCATCTCACCTTATTTACCCCATTTGCTGTAGATGGGCCATATAGGTTATGCTAGGATACATAGAATATTTTGAGATAATTACTCTATTAACGAACTCCATCATAAAATATTGTACCTATAATATTTTAATTGTAAAAGGACATAAACTACCTAACATAATTATAAACATATGACTGTAAAAGAACATTTTCCGTTTTCTTTTCTCTTTTTTCCCCTTTTCTTATTTTCGGTAACTTCTCTTATCACCTCCACTCTCCTCTCCTTATCTTCTTCTTCCCTTCTCCATTTTTTTTTTCAGCATTCACAGACACAAAAATCCAATTCTTCTCCCTTATCCCAATTTATTTTTCTACACTAGTCTTTTACTCATTTGAAATCATATGTACAGGTGTGATGTGGAACAAATAAAGCTATAGATTTTGGTGCCACTTTCTTGTTATTCTATTTGCAATTTTATTCTTGGGAATGTTGACAACAATCTGTTTGAGGACTTCAATCCTTTTCTGTGAGCTTCACCATTTAATGTGTTTTGCCATTAAACTAGCTATGGATCCAGGTTGGTTTTTTCCTTGTTCAATTGGGTGCAATTTAACTCTAGCACAATTTGTCCATGCTTTGGTTTCCGAAACTAAAGGAATAAGGTTTATTCAATTTTTCTTTTTCTTTTTTTTCTATTTTTTATTTTTATTTTTATTATTATTTTTTTAAAAAATTTTGCCTTGCAGTGGGATATTGCTGGACAAAAACGATTCAGAACTATAACCAGTACCGTGGACAATTCTGGCACAATTTGTCCATGCTTTGGTTGTTTCGTGGACGCTGCTGTCTCGCTCCCCTACGCTTTGGGACAACAACATATACTAAATATGTACTAAATATATACTAAATATTAAGTGAATATTGTAACATATACGTAGGGACAACAACATATACAAAATATGTACTAAATATATATTAAATATTAAGAGAATATATATATTGTAACATATACTAAATATAAACTCAATATATACTGCTCATTCAGGACATGAGAATTTATACTGACTTCTATACTCAACATATACTAAATATATACTAAAAAATTTGTTATAGAATTTACATGAAAAGATAATTAAATTTAAATTGAATGGATTAAAGAGAAGAGAGAGGAGAGAAGGAGAATATTATGGAGAAGATAAGGAAAAAAAACGGATGAATAGTATGTGGAATAAGAAAGAGAGTAATAAATAAGAATTGTTAGGAGGAGAGAGGAGAGAGAATGCTTTTAATATGTATGAGAGAGGAGAGAGAATACTTTTAATATGTACTCCCTCCATTTTGAAATATAAGGCATTTAAGGTTATTGCACAAATATTAAGGAGACATTAATTAATGAATAAATTGACTAAATTAACCTTATTTACTCTAATCACAACCACTCCACACTTCCTTAATTTCAACACAATGAGGGTATATTTGGAAAAAAATGCAAAAATTTGTCTTAATTTTTGAGCGCGCCTTATATTTCAAAAAAAATGAGAAATCTTTATACGCCTTATATTTCAAAATGGAGGGAGTAGTATTTATCTAAATATTTATGCTAGGTTAGGTAAATGTGCAAATACATTTTTTATTTAGTATTTTTACAATTATTTATCAATCAATTAAGTATATATGTAAATTGGCCTAAAAATTTCCCCCTCATTTACCTTGTTTGTTGTAGATGGGCCATTTAGATTATGCTTGGATACATACAATTTCGTTTCTTGGCCCAATAGTTTTATGACCTATGCATCACTTTGATGAATATCGTGTATTGTTATATAAAACCCGCACTAATGGCCGTCGATTCAACACGATAATTTTGTGAAAACTGACACTAATGTCGTCGGTTTAACACGAAGAAATTGCTCGAATACGAGTCTTTTCTTAATTTTTATAGCATAAAATGATAATCCCTTACATAAGATCAGTACACAACTTATGTAGCAAAGTTAAATTCAAATTTCACTAACTAAACACATATAAACTTTCAAAATAGAAACCTTATTCAACCAATCTGCATTATGTGTCTCACATATAAGCCGTGAACACGACTTATATAAATTTGCTCTTGTCCATCCCTTCAAGCGAGACCTGCATGCTCTCCGGTTGGCACGATCACTCGGTTCGCATCACACTTCTCAGACACGCACTAGTGACCCAAACAATGCCCGAAATTTGACACAAAAATGCCTTAAAAATGGTGGACGAAATTTGGCCCAAAAAAATTGTACTGGACACAAAAAACAAACGCCGCCCTTTGTCCGTGAAAATCTTTTTTTTTATTCTTACCAGTTATGTCAAACTTACCTTTCTCGCCTTTTCACATTTATCAAAATTTGAAAATTTGCATAGCTTTTNGTGAAATTGATTTGAACATATTTTTTATCACTCGGTCTCACACGTATTTTTAGTTAAATTTACTCGGATTTGTTAGTTATTATCTCATAAAATATATTTAAAAAAAATTAATTTTTTAAAAAATTGAATCACTTGGCTCAAACTAGGCTGCCAATATAATTTTGAAATAATATCATATGATAATGTTAAGTTTGTTTAAAAAGAGAAACATAATTGATTTACTACCAAGTATGTTTGTGATATACACGATTCAATTCATAGAATTGGTACGAAAATATTCGACCTCAAGTTATTTAACCAAAATATTAATAAAAAAATCTATATATATATAAAAAGGTTTGATTATTTTTTAATAGTAACTATTTCGCTCCAATTTTTTTATTTACTATTTCGGAAAATTAATTTAAAAATTTATAGTATATTTCAAATTATCACATATGGTAATTGCGGCTCATTATTTAAAGAAGTAATTAAGCCATATTTTAAGATACCTTAATTATTCAAATCATGTGAATTAATCAATATATGGTATATAGTGGATGAATTTATTTTTGGTGTTGATGATTGTTTATATAGAAAAAAAATTAATCAATATATGGAAAATAATTTATTTTGTTCTGTTTGTTTTTGGTTTTTTTAGTTGTTTAGTTCTGGAGAACTGATTTGATCATTATAGTGTTTTATTTTCGGTCAATTTGTGGGAAATAAAAGGTAAGGACATCTGGGAAATGTACTGTGATTAAGAAAACATGGATGGTATAAAAAAAATGATATTTGGGAAATGTACTGTGATTGAGAAAACACGGACGGACTACAAGGAAAAGGACATTTGGGAAATGTAATCTATAAACATATAATTGCTACTAGAAACTTACCGGCTGTGCTTAGCACAGCCGGCCCATATAATTTAAAAAAAAAAAAATTATTTTTTTTAAAAATAAGTTTTTTTAATTGTATAATATTAAAAATATTTATTTAATTAAATAATGTTGTTTTTTATGATTTTAATTTTTCTTGCTTATTTGAGTTTTTTTTAATAGTAAATTTTTGTTTCATTAGAGATAGTTTTTACTTTTTAAAAAGACTTTTTTTTATTCAAAAGTTTTTAGTAGGATTTTTTTTGTTTGATTTTTTTTTATAGAACAGGAAAATAGAATTTTATTATCATTAAAAAAAATAATAGTTTCAAATATAGAATTATTATTTTGTTAATAATTATTATTTTCTTAACAAAAATGATATTATTTTTAACTTTTGCAATATAAAATTTTAATGTATTATATATGTAAGAAATAAAAATTTTAATTTCCTTTTTTGTTATGAAGTTTTGTTATGTAAATAAATTATGTTATGCAGATAGACAATATTAAGGGTCTATATTGAATTATTTATTTCAATGATAATTATTACAATAGAGATATGAACAAAACATCAAATTTTCATTATCACTGATGAACAATTAACAAAAGAGAGGAGAGATTACAGAGAGGTTATGTGAGCTCGAGAGAGAAAACGAGAAAAAGAAAAATTAATAATGAATGAAGAAAACCCTAGTTTATCTATTTATAATAACCCTAATGGTTAAGGGGCTGAATATAAAATGTGTACAGGCCCAAATGCTAAAGCCTAAAATTACAATTTAATACTGCAGCCCAAATAGATTTTATGGTCTAATATCCCCCGCAAGAAGAACATATATATTTACAATGTTCATCTTGGAGAGGTAGTTATGAAAAGGTTGAGGGCTGAGTGCCTTTGTAAGTATGTCTACTAGCTGGCCTTCTGAAGGAACAAAGTGTAGAGAGATGACTCCTGTGGAAAGCTTCTCCCTGATTAAATAGCAGTCGATCTCGATGTGCTTTGTTCTATCATGATGGACAGGATTTTTGGCAAGAGATATGGCAGAGTTGCTATCTGAAAGTAAAGAAAGAGGAGCAGTGTAAGTAATATTCAGATCCTTAAGCAGATATAGAAGCCATTGAGCCTCACAAGTAGTGAGAGCTAAAGCTCTGTATTCTGCTTCTACAGAAGACCTGCTGACAGTGGGTTGTTTATTTGATTTCTAGGAAATCAAAGAATCACCAATGAAAAAGGCATAACCAGTTATGCTTCTCCTTGTATTAGGGCAACCAGCCCAATCACTGTCACTATAGCCTTTTAAAATTAAATTGGAAGTTCTGGGATAGAGAATACCTTGTCCAATAGTGCCCTTAACATACCTTAGAACCCTGTTGGCAGCAGTCACATGTTGTTGTGTGGGACATGAAACAAACTGACTTAAACAATGAATATTGTGAGTAAAATTCGGTCTGGTGATGGTTAAATAAAGCAATCTACCTACTAATATTCTATACTCAGAAGCATTGACAGGAATAGAGTCCATGTTAAACTGTCAGCAGATAATTTTCTATTGGGATCCATAGGAGTTTTGGCAGGTTTGCAATCTAAATAGCCAGTATCTTTTAAAATATCTAATGCATACTTTCTCTGGCATAAATGAATACCCTTATTAGATTGTGCAATTTCCAAACCAAGAATGTATTTCAAAGTTCCCAAATCTTTTATAGTGAAACAAGAGTCAAGGTGTTGTTTAATAGCAGAAATAGCAGATAAATTGTCACCTGTGACTATTATGTCATCAACATAAACAAGAGTATTAAAGTGTACTCAGATGATGAATAAACAAAAAAAGAGCTATCGGAGGTAGATTATGTAAAGCCATATGCAATTAAACAAGTAGTCAATTTTTGAAACCATTGTCTAGAGGCTTGTTTCAAGCCATATAGACTTTTTGTTAATTGACATACTCTGTTATCACCAGCAATTAAGTATCCATGGGGAGGGGACATATAAACAATTTCATCTAAATTACCATGTAAGAAAGCATTATTAACATCTAATTGATAAATATGCCAATTTTTTATTGAAACAATGCATAAAAGAACTCTGACAGTGGTAATTTTTGCACCAGGTGAGAAAATATCAAAATAATCAATACCTTCCCCTTGTGTGTAGCCTTTGGCTACCAGCTAGCTTTGTACCTCTCTATTGTACCATCTGGTTTGTATTTAATTTTATATACCCATTTGCAACCTATGCAGTGATGATTAGGAGGTAAAGCAACTAGCTTCCATGTATTGGTCTATTCAAGAGTAGAGATTTCTTTATGCATGGCTTCTTGCCAAAGAGGATTTAAGGCAACTTGTTTATATGTCTTAGGTTCAGCATGATTAGTGATTGCAATAGTAAAACAAAAAAAAAAAAAATAGCCATTATACCTACTATATTAAAAATACCAACAAGTGCAACCTTTGACGAACATTAGGTTCACCAACAATGTCCCGGAGATACTGAGAGATGAATTAGGGATACTGAGAGACAAATTAGGCTTTCTCGAATATATAAAATCCAGCTAACTTCACACACACACACGCACGCACACACTCGAGCACACACAGTAGAAAAAAAGGCAAACACCAAGGGAAAAAATAACATAAAAGCTAAAGAATTACCTCGTTAAGAACACGGTGCCCCTGAATCAGAGAAATGCAGAGGACACATTTTCACAGCTGGGGGCTTCGGCGTTTTGAGAGTGGGTGCTTTAGGAGCAAACCTGACCTGAACAACATCGATCTATGAAATATTTAAACAAAATGATTTGTAAAAATCACGTTAGGTGTAGGCAATAACCGTCAGGCAGGCCCTCGAGCAGTCCAGGCACTTGGACAGGCCTTCAGATTCAGATCTTAATATTGCAACGTGATATGTCCAAATTTGTCCAAATGAAACAAAAGTTTGTGGGCAAAACATTACCTCAAACCTTTTCAACCTGGAAAAAAAAAACATGTGCTTTTATTTTTCAGGAAAAACTTGAGTGTGGCTATAGCTTTGGGGCGGGGATGTGTGTCCCTATGATTAAGATATTAAACAAAATTAAACAAATCAGCTTGCGAATATCACATAGTGAAAAAAAGAAACATCCAAATTAAGATCCTTAAATCAAACGCATCATTAAAGAGAACTAACAAATATAAAATGTTTCGAACTCTAAATTCTCCGAAACATCTCTCTGCACTCGGAATAACCACATATGCTTCTACTTAGCCTACTCCGTGATGGTCTTATGGCACAGGAGAAGGGAAATGGACCTGTATGTAAAAAGTAAAACAGATAAGAAATTACGAAACTTAGAATATGTATATCACAAAGTACAAAAAAAAAAAAGATGAATGACAAACAATTAAACAGATGCATAAATAATATTACTTGAACAATATGCAGACCCTTTTCTGTGGGAAAAAAAAATCGCGATCAAGTAAGAAAGAGTTTAGGAAAAAAAATGCAAAGAAGCATGTTGGAAAACATCCCCTAATCGGTGTCATTTTGAACGAAGTGAAGACTTTAAGAGGTGCCACCAGGGCGGTGCTGCAGAAAACACAAATTTTAAACGAGTATTAAAGAAGCAATTAAATGAGAGGAAAAAAAGAAAAGAAAAAAATGACAAGCAGCTTTATTTATAAGGAGAGAATGAAAGCTCTTTACCACACCAACCCTATGGTTCCGAATAGGTGCAGCTTGATGCTGACTCGGTCGATTGATGCCCGACTGCCTGTGGTCTGGTCTCTGATGCGAGATTTCCCCAAACCTACAAGCGTTTCCTGTGGAGATGCTACCTATCGCATGGCTCAGGTGGGCCCGAAGCGTGCGTGAAGTGATGGTGGCAATAGGGCTGCCGGCCCGCAGGAGCACCGAGTTGCTGGAGAGGCTCGACGATGATCGGCCCGTGATTGTTGTGCGTATTCAGTCCATCAAAAGATAAAATAATTTAAACTAAACAAAAAAAAAGGTGAAGAAAAACTTGGCCTGAAATTGTAGCCTGCGACCAAACTGCTCTCAGCCCGCTCCTCGAAATCAACAACCATGATTTCTAAAGCGAGAGAGCTGTTGGGATCTGTGAGGATCTCGTTATGTACAAATCACGAATTCAATAGCAAACGTAAACCTATGCGCAGCGGATCTAAAGGTTTGACGTAGAGAACTTACGGCTTAAAATTTATGTAGATCTGGTTGACCACGAACGGTTGACCGCAATTGATTGACCGCAACACGCGTCTTGGGTTGCACGAACAAGATCAGATCAAAACTGGATCAAACGGATGCAAACAGATCAAAACGAAATTTTGCTGCCAGACACCTTCCGGCGGCGCGTGAGGGCGCGTGCAGCGTCGTATTCCGGCGACGTCGGCGGCGATGGAAAGCTCTCGTCGAGACGGTCGTCTGGGTATACTGTACGTCTCAATCGGACTTCCGGTTAGTTCTGTAGGTCAAAATCAATTTCGTCTCGGTTTACCTACAGATCTTCTACTGTATTACTCAATACACCCTTCTTCAACTTGTACCAGTGGA
>BKCP01007760.1:93855-107079 GCA_008636005.1 Striga asiatica | reverse complement strand
TTTAACTTTATTTGAGTGGAATCGGTGCCTTTCGCTGAATTCTTTAATTCTCTGCAAAATTTTCTTGCCCCTTGTTATATTTTCAGAACAAAGATGTTAATGGGGAACATTCGTTTCCTGTGGTTAAAGATCCATCTCAATTTTCGGTATCCCATGCACGTTACAGTAAGGTATTGCATAATTTTATTTTTGTTCAATACCTTTTTTTTTTATTATTGTTTAGTGAATTGATATTTTTCTCTGTTTGTACTCATTTATATTCGTATGGACTTTCATGCAGAACCCAGTTGCTAGATGGCATATATGCCAAGGTTCAATAAATGCCATCAGTTTTTCGGCAGACGGTGCTTATCTAGCGACAGTAGGAAGGGATGGTATTTTCGTAATTCGACCTCACATTCGATATCTGGATTTTTGTTAATTTAATAATTTGTCTGTTCTTGTTTTGTACATTTGAAAAAAATTGATGAATGCAGGTTACCTTCGTGTGTTTGACTACAAAACCGAAGAGCTCGTTTGCGGTGGAAAGAGCTACTATGGTGCTCTTCTATGTTGTGCTTGGAGGTGAGCAATTTGTTTATTTGTTTTTCTGAAATTTGTATTCTTTTTTTTTCTGTATGTAGTCTTATATTGTGTATTGATGGCTTCGAAATTTCGAACGAAACAGCTCGGATGGAAAATATATTCTGGCTGGAGGAGAGGATGACTTAGTACAAGTGTGGAGTATGGAAGATAAAAGGATTGTTGCATGGGGTGAAGGCCACAGCTCGTGGGTGAGTGCTCGAATATTTCTCGCCTTTTATCATTCGTTATACGTTGCTATACATAAACCAATTGTTTCAATATTCATCTTCACTGCACAAAATATAAAACAAATCAACAGTCAGATTCCCATTGCAATTGTTCTAATTTCTAACTTCACATTTTGGTTGGGAATTTTTCCTTTTTTTTCCCCTTCTTCATGAAAGGCTTTGAAACTGTTAGGCTATGTTTGGTAAAAAAAATTGATAAGCTAGCTGATAGCTGATAAGCTAGCTTATAGCTAATCAGTAATTTTCGAGCTTATAGCTTATAGCTTATGACTTATAGCTGAAAAGCTAGCTTATATAATAAAGTGTTTGGTAAAATTAGCTGATAAGCTAGCTGAAATAAAAATTTCAACGAGCTTATTTGAAAAGCTACCCAAAAGCTTATCAAATAAGCTCGAGCTTTTTAAAAAAATTCATCCTACCAAATGAAGCTTTTTTGAAAACAAGGAGCTTATAAGCTAACCAAATAAGCTATAAGCTAGCTTATCTGTCTACCAAACATAGCCTTAGTCCATTCGACTGACATATATCAATCGATTTTATCCTTGTATTTTCCGATGGTAAACTTGCACAAGTTTAAAACAAACTCGTAAAATCTGGTACATTACGGTGCAGGTTAGTGGAGTGGCCTTCGACCCGTATTGGTCAGCTCCGAATGCAGATGGCACAAACGAAAACATTATCTACCGTTTTGGTTCTGTGGGTCAGGTAAAAAAAAATATTTAGATTTGTACAAATAGTGCTAAAACTTCATCTATATATTGATTAAAGAGAGGTTATATTAAAAATATACATATAATTATCTTGCAGGATGCACAGCTCCTTCTATGGGACCTTGAGATGGACGAGCTCATGGTCCCGGTTCGTCGGGCCCCAGGTGGGTCACCCACTTTTAGCACCGAGGCCCAACAGTCTGCCCATTGGGACAATGCTTGCCCTAATGGAACCTTAAAAGCTGCCCCAAGCACAAGGGAAGTCCCCAAACTGCCCCCTTTGGTGGCCCACCGGGCCCACACGGAGCCCCTCTCAGGTTTGGTGTTTGCTCGGGAGTTTGTGCTCACGGTTTGCCGTGAGGGCCACATCAAGATTTGGAAGAGGCCCGGTTTTGATGAGATTGGGCCCGTCTGGCCCGATTCTTCATCGAGTTGTTCGGGCGTGTTGGAAAAACCTTCGGTGAAAGTGGTCGAGGTTTGAGTGGTGATGGTGGACAAAAGAGTTTATAGTCAGGGGAATATGTAGTTGGTTTTGAATATCCATGGAAAATAATATTTTTCATGAGATGCCAATTTTATCATTCATTACTTTTCTTTTCTCTGACTTTGGATTTTGCCTCATGTTTTGAGATTACTGAAAGTGAGGCTGTGTTGATTTTGTTGTTAGTAATCAATTCTTGTTTAAATCAAGCTTTGTAAATGTAAACAACCAGATTAATTGTTGTATGTCACATTTAATAATAATAATTCACTTAACAGCTTATAAATTATTCAAAACTGTGCAATTACATCATTTTGAAAGAAAAAAAAAAAATGTCAGATCTTATTTTTAACATTAACCTCCAGTGTTTGTTCATTGCAATTTGCCACTACCACATAACTAGCAAATAAAATCTTTCCAATAAATTTGCAAAATCATAAAAAAGAGTAATGTAAACACAAAAGAAGCCACACACATTCATGTAGAGTCCTATAAAAAGGAGGCAAAGAACAAAAGATAACACTATTGTGTTCTTAAAAAGACATTCTTGAAGGATAACATCATAACAATATAAGTTACATAAGATCAAAACAAACTAAGACCATATATAGTGTACAACAGACAGCATTTTGCCTGCCAATGAGGCTTCCACCCAATCTACTTGATTATTAGAATCAAAGTGCACTGTAAAGTTTAAGAGCCTAAGCCCAGGAAGAAGAAACACAAACAAAAGCATAGTACATAAAGGGGGAATAAAAAGAAAAGAAAATAAAAATCAAACAAAAACTTTACAGAACTGGAGGCATCGTCATCACAGCTTAATTTTCCTCGTTCTCTGTCCCGCCATTGCTGACCTTGATTTCTAGAAGGCGCTCGACTGGCTGTCTGCATATTGGGCACCTGTTCGTTTGGAACCTCAAGACTTTTGCACATTCGCTGCACATACACTGCACCGAAATAAAGTAAGTTACGTCATGTACAGAACCGCCAAAAAGAACCTCACAGATGTATTGAGCTATTGTGTAAGTGACAATTTGCAGCATCTACCAAATAGGAGAATGAGAATAGGAGGAGGAGGAGTAGAAGAAGAAGAAGAAGAAGGAAAACAATTGTACTTGAAAATACACATTACAACAAACGGGTTCGAGTCAAACTATGGTGATAGGAAATGAATCCTAAAAGGTGTCATTTACTTAAAATGATGGGATTGGATCAATTTAATCCCATCAACTTTACATGTCAGCTTGTGTGATGTGTCAAATGATTTTAAGGCAAAAACAATCAAATATTTACTAACCTGGATAAAATGACAAACGACAGAATAAAAAGCAAAATATGAGGTGGCAACAAAATATATTTATATGGCCTAAATATGTAATTTGGTGGGTTTGTAAGGATAAAAGGGACATTTCACATGCCAATTTTGGACAAAATGGTCATTTCTAAGGTGGGATTAAAATGTCCCACACTCAAGACCAAACAAACTAATCCTGCCAATCTTGCATATGACCCACAGAACACATCAACTTATTATCCAATCCCATCAACGGAGTAACAGGAGTTATCCAACCATATCCTATCCTATCAGTTTAAGTAAACGAGGCCAAAGAGTGCATTTTGTAGGTATATTTGTAATTTAACACATCATTCTTTATTTCTTCTTTCTTCATAGAAACATTCGAGAATGATTTTAAATGAGAGAGTACCATGTGGCGACACGGGAGAACAGTAGTGTCCCGTGGTTCAGAAAGGCAAATTACGCACTCTTTCCCAGGATCATTCCCATCAAACTCCCCCTCGACCGAGTTCCCAATCCCGTAAATCTCCTGCAACTCGTACCTCATGCCGTTCACCCACAATATCTGCTTCACCACACGAACGTGGTACTCTCCTTTGTCCTTCTCAAACACGGCCTGTGTTACCTGTGAGTTTGTCGAGCCTCCCTCATCTGAGTTCCCACATTGGGTTTCGGGGGAAGCCTCTGCTTTTACTGCAAGCGGGTAAATATCCATGTCCAAGTCTTTCGAGAGCTCTCCCTCCTCAAATATTGAAAAGTCTATCCCGGTTCCTGATGGCTGCTTGAACTTCTGGGCTAAGCCTTGTTGAAACTGCACTGTAATGGGTGGGTGAAGGCTTTCTTTCATTGGGGTAAGGCAACAATCTTCACCCTCCTTTGCAAAGAAAATCACTATAATACTGCACGTAACAGGTGAAATTGGAAATGGAATTACTCAGAAAGAAGTGAATAGCAATAATCGTTGAGAACAACTGCAATGAACAGCTGAAAATAGAATTGCAAATAACTGAAGCATAAATGGAGAAGTGATATTATGCACCACCATATGTGAAACCGAGGTTCATCACTTTGCACTTCACACATATTTAACAAAGAGTTTATTTTCTTAACCAAGTTATGCTTCAACGAGATTCTTATTGAGCAAAGCCAGAGCTTGGTTGACTTAAACAATTGATCATAAGAACTCCACAACCTAATTACAGACTTGTAGGACCTGCTTATAGAGAAGCTCTAGCAAGCTCAAGCTAATCCTGAAAAGTAGTGTACATTATAGAACAAACAAAATACAGGAAATTCATCAACTAGCTCAAGCAAATTCAGGTATGGAGTACATCACGGAACAAGTCTAACTGCAGAAAATTCATTACCAAAATTGCACAAAGATTTTACATAGCATCAACATAATAATTGCAGTGTAAATTATCCTATGAACAGAAACAAGATTTTACATACCATCAACATAACAATTGCAGTGTAAATTATCCTATGAACAGAATTACAGAAACAAGACCAAACTGCAAACCCCTGAATTTACCTTCCAGCCACCGTGGCGTCGAACGTGAACGAGACGAGATACTTCCCCGGATTCGCCTCGTCGGGCTCGATCCTCAGCGTCTCCTTCTTCAGATTAACGTCGTTCCGGATCGTGACCGCCTTCTGGTGCTCCACGTACGGTGGCTGCGGCGGGGACGGTGGCTGCGCCATCGGTCCGTAGGGGTACCGCCCGTTGCCCCAGGTCGCGTGCGCCGCCCCCGGAGGGTGACGGTGGTCGTAAGGGGCGGGGAGCGGCGTCGGAATCGCCGTGGGGGGCGGGTAGTACCCGGGGAACTGGTAGTACGGTGGCGGCGCGCCGGGGTTGGGGTACTGCGACTGGGGATACGGCGTCGCCGCCGCGAACACGTATCGGTTGGCGGCGATCTCCGGCTGCGGGGCCTGCGGAGGGGGCGGGGGAGGGTGAGGGTTGGCGTGGCTCCGGCGGCTCGAGCTCCTCCTCCGGCCGTGGACGCCGCTGCTCCCGATGTTGCCCATATATGGCTCCTTTTATGTATGTAATAACTTCTGCGCCTAATTTTCCTCGAAAATTGCAGAGGAGAATACAAAATCGACGGAAAAAGCAACGCAAAGGGACGGAAAAACAGCCGTGAGAACTCCGATCGGGGAGCGTTTGGGGGATGAAGGTGATACGTACAACGGTACAAGGATGGGTGTATGTATAGGTGGGGTGGAGTAAAAAGGAGGGGGCAAGTGGAAATTTGGTAAAGGTATCTAATATAATGAGTGCTTATTAATTTGATGAAAATATGTAGATATGAAGTATGTGTTGTATATTAATATGTTTATAATTATTGTTACTATATATTTTGATATACTATTTATTTGTTTTATTTTAATATGTAAATAGATCGTTTAGATACTATATTATATATTCTATTTGTTACTTAATTTAATAATGTTTTCTTATACTATTATTTGTATGTTTTTATATTACCATGCATGTTGCTACATTTTATATTCAATTATTTACATAATTTATTTACATAAACAATTAATGTTTGATTTTTTTTTTATTTTTTTTTTTCTAAATATTAGATATTTTCCACTCACAAGAACGAGAAAAATGTCTTACAATCGGTGATCCACTGATCACAATAACAGATAACATTAGAAGACTCTAACTTATAAGCAGAAAATAAACTTATACTCTTTTAGCATAAGATATTTAAGTATGTATAAATATTTGTATATTATATACTCACGTACTTAGGAATATAAAATAAAATTAAATGTATTATCTTATATGTGTTGTTTTCAAATTATATATTAAACCACATTAACGGGTAGGGCCGATTTGGAGAGCGTCTTATACTTGATAAATGGGTCCAGTGGGCCAACGGAGGCAAAATGAAATTGAGGAAATTTTTTTCTCACCACAAGAATATTAATATATTGCAACTATAAGAGCATCTCCAATGTGACTTTTGACATTGCAAAAAATTATCCATATCATCAACTTTTGAAAGTTTATTACTAATTTATTCTCCAATGCATCTTGTCATTAGCTCTTTCATGATGATGTGGATGACATTTAATGTTAACAATGTTGAACTCACTTTCTAATATCTAACACCATGTTAAACATGATGACTCATTAATTCACTTTATATTTGGTTTAATTTTTTATTATTCTTGTATTAATGAATTACTATAATTGGTCCACCTATACAAATAAATTCTTATCAAATTGGTGCATTGGAGATATTAGTTTGATTCAAATTTTTAGTCTTTTAACATTATTATTATGTGGATTAACATTACAATCATCAATTGACATGTGTTAAAAATTATTGCCTTTCAACACCATAGCATTGGAGATGCTCTAAGTAGTATAAATGGGGTTAACGGAGTCAAGCTTTACTTGTTAATTTCTCGCGTCTTTTCTAGAATTTTTAGGAAAATTAAGGAGATAAGGGTAACTAAAACTTTTATTCTAACAATGTGAAACATATAATAATAACATAATTAGTAGTATAACAATACTCTTACGTGTTCATTCCAAAATTTATAAGAAATTAATTGAAATTTTTATTTTAAATTATAAATACTTATTTTTTATTTACATTATTATTTTTATTTAGAATAAAACTCTCGATTTTTCAACTCATATCATATAAATGGTATGATAGATAAATTTATTAAATTTATCAATAATAATTTTATTATTACTCAATTATAATTTATATATAACTTAATTATAATTTATAATTATTCAATTAGAATTTATATATAACTTAATTTTAAATTATAAAAGCATATACAATATCGTTTAATTTGATATATTATATAGATTGATAACAAAAATTACGTTGTTATTTATATTTATAATTAAAAATTATATAAATGTTTTATATAATTAAAAATCTTAACAATCATGAATATAAGTGTATATCCACATGAGCTATTTGGAATGATAAAAAAGGTCAACATAACTACCAAGCATCATATACTTACACTAACACTTTTATATAATTTTGCATTTATGTATAGAGATATTATGATGATATTGCAACTAACCTAAATAGGGAATAAAGGGATTGAAGATACTAATATGGCATTAATTTACGTTCACATCAAATGTGATGGATTTCAGGAATTAAGTAAAAAAGTGAATAAACATATAACATTTTATTCTCTTCATAAGAATTTAATTTGTCAAAAGAATTTAATATTGGACAAGCAACAATGGGAAGATATTTTACACTATGCCTTGAGCTCTCGACTCAACTTGACTTGATTATTAATCTCGGACTTGAGTATATTCGAAACCCCAATCAAGCATAATTTCTTCAATAAAGGTGTTAATTAATAGTTTACTTCCCTTAACATATAACAAACAAATTTAGCCCACAGCAATTAAGATGGCGTTGGTGCGAATAATTTATCTATTATAAAGGCATACTTAGTATAACCAATCACCGTAAAGTAAGCATCTTAGTCACCACCCACCAAAAGTAAGCATATCTTACGTACAATAAATAATTTTTTTGCACAATATATAATACATGAGAATAAAAAGTAAAAGAAAAATGTATTTTTAATTATATATATAGCATAAAAATGAATAGGAAGTCTCGAATATCCTCACAATAGTGCCTTAAAAGTGTATATATAAAAGTTCTAAATCCTAAACAAAATATAAAAATATAATAATAATAATAATAATAATAATAATAACATTTTTGCCCTTTTCCACCAAAAAATCTCTATCAAAACTTGCAATAACTTATACTTAGGCTCGCCTATGAATGAATCCGCCCCTCATAATAATAATGTAATGAGCTATAAAATATAGAATTTTAAACCAGAACCACTTATTAAACTGCCCAGACAGTGATTCAAATGCCCAAAAACGGGCCCGCTAGGTAATGCCTGTCTCCTTTCATAGCTAAATCCAACTATCTAACTTAATCCCACATTAATTTTTATATTAATTACAAGTTTCATTATCATTGACCCAATCACACTCTCAAAACTATATCTTACAACAAAAGATAAGGTTTTAAAAATAATCACTGTTGAAGACATCATAAGCATAGGATTAGCAGAACAACAAGGCTTAGTAAAAATATATATAAACTATAAATTTCTAAATAAGAAGTCAAGCTATACATAAATTTACAAAATTTATCATGTTTCCATGCATGCTACCACTTGCAGCATACATCAATGCCACAAAAGCACTATAAAATGCAAAATCAAATAAAAATAAAAAATAAAGGAAAAACTCCAATTCTAAAATAGCTAAGTACAAAATTCTACTAATCATCTTTCATTCCATGTGTCGTGATTGCCTTCTTCTTCATCGACCTCTTCAATTATCGTCTCCAAATTTGGAATATTTGAAGGCTTACGAGGATAAATTATCCTCGACGGAGCAACTTCCATCCACGAATACAAATTCATATTCATATTATTCCACATCATTTTTTCTGAATTTATAAAAACATATCCTACGTAGAATATAATAACATAAGACTTGATTCACTCTCTTTCCTCCTTTATTGCTTGGAAGAAAAGAGAGATAACTAGTTGAAAATATATCAAATTTTATATACTTATATATTTATATATTTTTTTTGGGTTGGTAAATTGTGTTCAAATGAAGAATTAGAGTGGTGTTTATATAATGGTATTTTTTTTTTTTCCTTTTTAGATTTTTAATAAATGTGCTTCGAGGAAATTGGGTTTCCAAACGCGAAACATGTGATGGATAAAGCAATTGGACATAAAAGGGGCAAGTATTGATTGACTCAGAGCAATTGGCTCTTGACCACTCATGGACTTTTATATCTTTNATGAAGTGAAAATAAAAAATTATACCTAGCAATTACAACTTGGTCTGCAAGTTTGATCGGGCCAATTTGATCAATTTGGTTCAGGGCCCAACAGGCGGCCCATTTAGAACCCTTACTCCTTTGAAATAAGTACCTCTGCACGAGCTCAATTTTCTGTATTGCCCATTTAACGAGATAAAAAAAAAAAAAAATTGCACATCAATTTCATTAAGCCTAAATTACGAAATTGGGAAAATTTCAATTCTACTTTCTCTATCATCGACGCCCATCACCACCCTCACCATCTTCTCCACGCCGGACTCCACCTTCTTCACTTTCGGTCAGCCGTCTCTCGCCCACCTCCTCCTTCACTTCTCCCCCTTCTCTCTCTCTCTCCTCAATCCCTCCTCTCCCTGCCCTTTGCCTCCACAGTCCCGTCCCTCTCCCCCGTCAGCCACCTCGTCGTGACCTCCGGCCAGCCTGAACAAATATCCATCAACAACATCAAATTCTCTTATACCCCCATTTTCGACGACGGATTTGTGTTCGTCTACGCAATTGACTGTTTCTTCAACCTGAATTTCACCCTAGCGTATGCAGATTCGGCCAACCCGAGTCCTAGATCCAATTCCCAGTGACTGAATTAATGTGTCATTATTGAGGTAAATTGGAATATGTTGCTTTGCTGTTTGTGAATTGGATGATTATTTTGTCATTATTGCCATATATTAATGTGTCATTATCTATTCAAATAACTTTATGGAGAATCTCAATGGAATTTTTTGGTTTTCACTCCTAGGGCGTGCCAGATTTGCTGCCGAGATTAATTACTTTTCAGCTCACAGACGAACAAATCACCTCGGCTCAGGAGGTAAAGAAAGTCTGCTCAAATTTGATGGGCGATTTTTTTTTTTTTTTTTTTTTTTTTTTGTTTCATTGATTTGTTTGTTGAACTTCGATTTATTGTTGTTGTTGTGGTGGTTCGTACAATAGGAAGTTACGAGGATTAGAAATGAACATCTTGATCATGCTTGTGCTGTGATCAATGACCGAGTGAAAGGTTTGTTAAAGGTGACTCAAGCTTTTGGGGCCGGTTTTTTCAAACAGGTTTGTATATGTGAGTATGTATGTTCTTTTGAGGCATATTCTTTGTGGTTTTGGATATTTGCTCTTTCACCCCGATAAAGCATAATATGGTTCCGATATGCTTGCTAAACGCAACGTGTCCTTGTAAAAGGTTTTCAGAAATGTATGTCGAGTTGCTTTTGCGGTTTTATTTTTATTATACGAAAGGAAAATATATTGTTTTATAATAATTATGAATTGATTGATGAGTGTTTCTTGATGCTTTGATGTTATCCAAATGTTCTTGGGTTATTAAACCATAAATATTAGGCTATTTGTTTTATCTGTGGCTTTGCTGTTTGTGAATTGAGGTAAATTGGATGATTGTTTGCTTTGTTTATTAGACTATAGAGAATTCGAAATGATTCCGGGTTTTGCAGTGCTAGTTGGTGAATATAGATAAATGGCTACTTGTGGAATTTCGATCGTTCCAACTGTGTTTTCTTGTGAGTTGTGATACTATTTTAGTCTATTTTCTGAAGTTCCTCTGTTTTACTCATCGGCCAACCGATATGTTTTTTTCTGTCAGATGAGAAGAGAGGAATGGAGACTCGAAGGTCGGAAAAAGTGATGGGCTGCGTTTTCTATTTTTCGATGGTTCCGATTACCCCTTCTTTCTAATTTACTTGTGTTAATTTTTAGAAAAAATAAATAAATTAAAGTAGCTTTTTTATTGTTAGTTTGATGTTTATTTGATGTTTATCTATGGTTTTCTTGAAGATGAGAGCTTGAATAATCTGTGGAAGTTTTTTATAAAGTAAATTTTTGAGTGTTAATTGATCTATGATTTCATTACGTGTGTTAATTTCTGGGAAAAAAATTTAGTTTTTTGAGAATTAATTCGATGTTTATCTGATGTTTATCTATGATTTCTTGAAGCTCGGAGCTTGAGTAATATCTAGAAGTTTTTTTTATTCACTGCAAATGTGGCTCAGGTATTTTGATGTAGAGAATTTGAAGGCGACTGTCGCGTTGTTGTGCCGATTGGTGATCGTTGTTTGTGTATGTGCTACTATGTGATATATTTGTGTTTTGAATTATTTTTGAAAGTTAATTTGATTGTTAATCTGAAATCAAAGATATGATTGTATGGTTATTAATTAGTTTTTTTTTGTTTATTTGTAGTTTATATTCAGTTTATTTTTTTTAAGTAATTATTTTTTTTTTGGTTTTTTTGTAGTTTATATTCATTTTATTTTTTTAATTAATTAGGTTTTTTTTTTGTTTATATGTAGTTTATATTCAGTTTATTTTTTTAATTAATTAGGTTTTTTTTGTTTATTTGTAGTTTATATTTAGTTTATTTTTTTAATTGATTTTGTTGTCTATTCATTTCTATGTCATTTAGTTATAATTATAAATTAGATAATATACTTAAGATATACTTAAGGTTAATCAGTTTTTTATGATTTTTAGTAAAGAAAATAGATAATATACTTATGATATGCTTAAGATATATTTAAGATTCACCAGTTTTTTTATGATTTAGTAAAAAAATAAAAAATATACTTAGAATATACTTATGATTAACCATAAATTCTAATTAACTTTTAATAGTATAAATGTAATAAATTTAAGATAAACTGAAAATGATCTAAATGAATTTATAAAAGATAACGGTATGGTTTTCAAATAAAAAGGCTTTTGAATTTTGAATAAATATTTGGAATTGTTTACAGGCTTCCAATAAAAAGGTTATGGAAGACATAGGTGTAAAAAGGCTATGGAGCACATTAGTGGAATTATTTTACTGATTTCGTAGAATGGGAACAGGTTTTTTAGAGGAACATATATGCGTCCTTTAGCCTACTTCTTTTGGAATAATTACTCCACAAACGAGCATATGAGTTTTTTTATTGCATATAGACAAAAGATACATCTTATTAGCAAATATACAACATTCGATATTTTTATTTGCATATGAACGAAAAAGCATCATCAGTTTCCTTTTTTTAGGGAAAAAACTAAAAACAAAATCTCAAACTTCCGACGGAGCACCACAATTCCACCCCAAAATTCCACCACCGCAAAAAAAATGGCCGCAACTTACTATTTCGATCAACCCATCATCGGCGACTCTGCCATCAGAGGAAACGACTCCAACTATGTGCTGGACTCAGTCAAACCATTCGTAGTTCACATGTACCGCTCGTAAGAGATGATTATTTGAGAACAACGAGGCAATCGGACGCAACGACTCAATGGACCATCGTCTGTGGCTCATTAACCAGCGGCAGAGCTACACGTGACGATCGAACCTCGGATCCGGTCACTGACGGGAGACGACCATCGGCGAAAAGGAAAACAAGCAGGCTGGCGGATTTCGGTCGAGGGCGGCCAAGCCACGTGTGACAACCCGACGCCTAGATCTCGGGTTGTGGACAAACCTGTCAACTCTTTGATGTATATAATGAATTATCAATATATATTCTGAATATATTTTGTATATAATGACTATTTGTTTTTTTGTCTATATATCTTATGTATGTCTTATGTATATAATGGCTATATATTCAGTATATTTTCTGTATATAATGCGTTTTTAGTTTTCCTTTTATCTTCTGTTATGTATATAATGACTATATATTCAGTATATATTCTGTATATGATGCGTTTTGGTCCGGTGGGATTAGGGCTCAATTTTTCCAATCGAGAGGCGATGAGGAATGTGGTCGAAGCCGCGCAGTCGCCGTTGCTGGGCCAAGCCCCCTGAAAAGAAACGGGAAAGAAGAAAAAAAAAATTAAAGAGAGAGGAAAGAAAAAAAAATAGGAAAGAAACAGGGAAGTATTGCGTTTAAAGAGATAGGAAAAAGAAAAGAACATGCCGTCTTTATAGAAACAATTTTCGTAGATGTGCAAATTAAATTTTAATGAAGTAGGTTTATAATTATTTAACAATCGATATGTGGTATGTATGTATGTAAATTGCCCTTTCTCTTTTGTCTCTAAAGTATGAATATCTGTTTTT
>BKCP01007760.1:82523-93630 GCA_008636005.1 Striga asiatica | reverse complement strand
TATATATATATATATATATATATATATATATCCATAAAAAACACACGAGGAATTGGAGTAATTTTCATTTGTTCAAGTACATACATTCGAGTGGATAAAACGGGTGTTATCTGGTTCTTTAACGTCCTTAAAATTGTCCTTTTTATTTTTGTCGTACAACTTTTATTGACTTTGAATTTAGATGAAAATAGGCACCGATTTCAATCGTGTCATTCTCATATGAGTTGGTGATCTCACGCCGCTATATATATATATATATTTTTTTTTTTCTCAAAATTTTCAATTTCTTTTATTATTTTTAAATAATGGGGCCCATACATATCTAGTCGTACAGTCATGTTTGACCAAAATTGTGTTGGATTCATATATTTTATTATATAAAATTTTTGGTTTGATTTAAATTCTTATGCATAATTCTACGATTTGATTCTTTTATCTTATATTTCAATTTGGTGTAGTTTAATTTCTGCGTTCAGCATATAAAACTAAATAAAATTATGTAGAAATTTTTAGAGGAATTAAAAAATCGAGTTGAGCCAAAGATGAAATATTCTTTGAACTAAAGAATGATTAGAATTGATAAAATATAAAAAATACTAATTAATTATAATGGATGGTTACAAATATGGGATTGAGAACATATTAATTTTATCACAATTACTGAAAAATGGTTCCTTTTATTTTGAATTATATTAATTAAATTGGATAGAAAAAATTTCAGATAAAATAATAATATAAATATATAGGATGTGGTTCAAATGAGAACAAAGTCGTAGCGTGAGAGCCGTCAGAACCGCTATTTATTATTGTGCGTAGTGTTATGATTGATTGTGTTTTAGTGCTATTTTTAACATGGATCTATTTTTTTAAAAATAGCAACACAATTTATATTAATATTTGTGAAAATGATAGATATTAAAAATAGCATCATACACAATAAAAAATAACATCAAATACGGTTCTCACAGTTCTCAAACTAGTTTTTATTTGAACCACTCCCTATAAATATATATAGTTAACCATTTTAATAAAATAGATCTTATTCGTCCGATCAAAAATAAAGTTATTTAATATCCAATCATTAATAATTAAATAACAATTATAACGGAGGTGGGACAAGATTAAAAATACAACACTGATAATAATTTATTGTTATTACAAATATTGGTGAGTAAATCTTACTTTTAATAATACTAATTAAAATGGAGAGGGGAACTTTAAAGTAAAGTAATAATAACACTTTTTTAAAAAAATATTATATATATATTAAATCACAGTTTTAATAATATAAGTCTCACTCATCAAATCAAAAATAAATTTATTTAATATGCAGTCACTACATACAATGTGATTTTCTCAGCTGATTCTTACATGTTAAAAAAGTCATAAATTGAACCGTGCCCAAATCGTGTGATAATTTGAAATCATATTAACAAAGTAAACGATGATCGAAATCAAATCAATTTCTTCATACATTTTTTTCCTATTGGCCTGAAATTTATCACGAAATTCAAACTTGTCACTTTCCTATAAATTTGCGATCTCACGCCGTGTTTCCCCTTTTTATTTTTTTTCTAATTTAATCCAATCAATTGATGATGAAATCGTGTGGTTATAACAAGATACAATCATTTTTGTTTACCAAAATATGAAAACAATTTACAACAAATTGATTAAATGCCATTTGGGTTAATCTCAATTTTTTTCTCATTGTCTTAGTTCAAATTGATTGACCTTGACCATTGAGAAGATTATTTTTTTTTTCTTTCATGTAAATAAAAATGTGTTTCAATGTAGATGATAAATTATAAGAATAAGTCGAGTTAAATGTTAAATTAACGATTAGATGTCATTAACATATGGTATTATTGAGAAATTAATACAAAAAATTGTAAGAAAATGAATGAATGTAATAATACTTAGTGATTTAGTCTTTTAATAATGAATATACAACTAGCATCAGATTATGTTCACCTACCCAAATATATTCAAACTATTATAATTAAGTTATATATGCATATCATATAAACATTATAAGTTATATAATGATTTTATAATTTTAGATTTTGAACCTCAGTAAAAATACCAGTACAAAAATTTAACTCCATATAAGTTTTGGATCGATTGAATAAAATATAATGAATAATGTAATTTTATAATTTTGAGTAATCATATGATCAATTAATTAGTTGAAAAAAATATTAAATTTACTAACATCAAAACTGCTTATGTGATTTTAAGGGTTTTGACTATTCTATTAAAACGAATTAGTTTATCTTAAAAGAACCACTTAATGAAATAAAAAATATATATAATATCGATTTTAAAATAAATTAATTTGAAGCAAAAAAGTTTTTACAATGTTATATTTTATATTTATGTAACTTTCATATACCAATTAGTGTAATATAATTAGTTAGTTTTAATAATAATTATTATATGGGATGCCATACTGAGTTGACAAGACTCGAGAAACAACTTGACTGAACGGGGTATACTGACAGGTCGAACAGAAACCGAAGACACTACAGATCTAAGAGTGCTCAGATTGATAAGGACGTTGTGAATTCAAGGAGCACAGACAAGTCGAACTATGGACCTTGGATGGTCTTGATTGAAACTCGACCTGAAGATATGACTATCCGACTATCGACCATATGAGCAGAACATACGAGCTTAGCAAAGGCAACAATCCATCTCGATATAATTGGGGTTTGTTGCACAATTAGATCGTGTAATAAGGAAGACTAATGAATAATAACAAATATTATTGGTTCGAAGGCTCTAATGCTGGAAAATCCCCGGTGTTGAGTTTGTGTATGTACTGAAGGTCATCTACCAACAAGGAAGACAATTCAGGTCGAACCGAGCCTGTGTGATATCTATTACATACCAAATATAATAATTACAAAAAATATAACTATTACTCAATTAATATAAAATGTTATGGTTTGTCATAATTAATCCAACAATAATAACAAAAAGTAAAATAATTTTCTATATTAAATTATTTGCCCCTCGTTATAGAGATATAGATGTGAAAAGGTTGAATTAGATACAAGAGTACAATTGCGAATTTTATAAATTGCATTGATAACAAATTAACCTTACAAGTTTTAGGTCCTCATACATTCATACAATGTATGCAGCCAAAATAATGTGAAAAATAATAAAATTGAAAAAAAAAAAAAANTCTTAAAAAAAAAAAGAGAGAATATGAAATCTAATTTAATTTTTACATAATTGTAACCTTATCTACTTACTCTATTGCATAAAAATAAGATAAACGAGTACGCACGGTCGTGAATTTTCTAAATTACATTGATATCAAATGAACCTCACAGGTTTTTAATCCTCATACATCCATGCAATGTACATAGTCGACAAAATAACCATATTTATATAATTGTATGCTATTAATTTAATATTAATTTTATGCTTTTTTTTTTTCATTTATTTATGCAAATTGATCGATGCATTTTGGATTTATAAAGTATAATAATACTTTTTAACTTATTTATAATAAATAACTATCAACATTAACTAAATATAAATTCACACAAAAAATATAAGAAAGTTATACACTCATATTTTTTTATCAATTTTTTTTCAAGTTATTTTGTTTAAAATTAGTATTTCATTTTATTTTTATCTTATTAAGCTTTAATTTTTTTAATAACTAGTTAGTTTTAATGACATAGCAAAGTAAGCCCCTTAAAACAGTATAAATAATTATTATTTTAATAGCATTTAATATTTTTTAATTAAATAATTGGTCATAATTAAATTTATGAAAAAAAAAATATTTTCATTTTATGTCATATAATATATATATATATAAGTAAATAGTATATTTCATTTCTGCTAATGATTAAATTTATAAAATGTGATATGTATATCATGTATTTTATGATTAAAAATATAATATTCATATATATAATTTATTTTTATTTACATATGTACATCTACACATGATTAATTACTGTTGATATTACTATTTTAAACAAATTAAGACTCGTACATAATTGTTAAGTATTATATTTTTCAATAAATATTTACTAGTACAACATCCGTGTGTTACACGGGTACTTGCTAAAAGTTTCTTTTCTTAAAATGTAAAATTAATGAGAAAAAGTGGTTGAAATTTAAATATTTTTATAAAAATATATATTATTATATATTTTAGTATGACACATGTTACTTGTGCGACTTACATGTGTTATATTATAATAAATTTTCTACTTTATAACATATAACTACATTAAACATAAATATATTAATTCATAAATAATTTTATTTTCTAATTAAGTTTAATAAATAATTTTATTATTATTATATAGATAAATAAAATTTATTTATTTTATATATACAATATAGATGTCAAATCGAAACTCATCAAAAGATGATTAATTTGATATATTATATATGTAAAACCGATAAGAAATACAAAGTTATCAACTTTTAAAATATATTTGTAATTCAATAATTATAATAGGAAAGACATTAAAATTCAGTTAATACATCTAAAATGATCATAAATAAATCAATATATTTATGGTAATCCAAACCTAATTATTGTTGAATTGAAATTAAATTAAAATCTATTCAAGTCAAATAACGAAGTATGTAATTTTGCCACATACGATCCCGAAGCATGCGAACCTGCCACTTAGGCTCACCACGTTTTGAGTTAATATATAGGAGAATATTCTATATAAAAATTATGCATTTTTTTAGGGAAAAAAAAAAACCTATCAAGTCAACCCGTATAAGCATTTTTATTTTTTTATTTTTTGGTACACGTATAAGCATTTCTTTGAACTTCAGTTAGCCTCATTTTTCAACCATCACAAACACACGCTATGTATTTGTGGTTCTACGTGTTTTAGTCATAATTAAAGATTAAAGATGTGAGATTATAGCTAGAACACTCTTTTTTCATTTTAATTTATTCCTTCTTATTTTATGATGACATTTTGATATTTCTTATTAAAATAAAATACTAATTAAACTATCTCCTCACATTTGAATAATTAATAAGTCCACCAAGTAATTTTCAGTAGAAAATTGACATATCATATACAATAAAAATGTAATAAAAGATCAATGAAATCTCAACAGGTGACTCGTTAATATACATGTGAATGTTTCTAATTTAAATAATCCAAATATAATCATCATAAAATAAACTTCCCCCATTATAAAAAAAACCAATTTTCAATAAAATTTGAAAAAAAGGAATAAAAAATATAAAAAATCAAAGCTTATCCAATACTCTCACTATAAAAAGTAAAAACCCTCAAACCCAAACTTCATTCAAAACCTTCTCCCTCAAAAACACACACACACAAACACCAAATTTCTGAAGAAAAAAAAAATGGCACTGACAGCGAGGCAGAGCCACCGCTACCTCGGCGGCGCCGCCGTCGACCCTCCGTACTTAAATTCTCCCGGAGATCTGCTCGAGCTCGACGAATCCGATATTTGGGCCGTTGAAGAAGTCTCGTGGCCCGACGAGCCCGAAAAGGCCCATAATCGGCCGGCCCGAAAGCCAGTGAGAAATCCACCTCGGGCCGGAGATCGCCCTGCGGAAGGCCCGAGGTCCCTCCCAGTGAACGTCCCCGACTGGTCCAGGATCCTCGGTGGCGCGTACAAGCCACGCGCGTCGGGGTCTTCTGATGGCGCGTGTGAGGATTGGGAGGACACGGGAAATTACAAAATGCCCCCTCACGAGTTTTTGGCGACAAATAGAGTGGCGTCCTTCTCGGTGACGCTGAAGGGCAGGGAGTTGAGGAGGGTCAGAAATGCGATTTGGAAGAAAACTGGGTTCGAGGATTAATTTGGGTAAAATCCGGGGGGCTGATTGAAAGTGCTGCTTGAAAGTAGGATTACTTTGATTGAGAAAAAAAAAAAAACAAACAAACAAACAAACTATATTATGTATCTGATGCGTGTGAAGAAAAAAAGAATGAAATTTAGTGAGGAAATTATTGCAAAAATTATCTCAGGCTACTTTTTAATTGGCATAAACAAACTGTGAGTATGAGTGTAAACGAGCTCAGCTCGTCTCGTTGACTTAACGAGCTTATAATTGAATTCGAGTTCGGCTCGTTTATCAATATTAATGAGCAGAGCTCGAGCCCTAATGAGTCGAAAATGTGTCAAATTATAGTAGAATATATAAAAGTCATCTTTTCAAGTCTTAATGAGCTTTATCGAGTCGAGTCAAATCAAGCTTTAAATGAGATCGAACTCTACTCGTTTATCCTACGAACCGAGTAGAGCTCGCAACTCGTTTTACTTAGCAGCTTTACTCGTGAGCTTAGCTTTGTTTTTTAAGATTTGGGTTCAACTCAAAATTCTTTGAAATCCATTTTGTTATTAAACTGAGTTCCCTCTACTCTTAAAATTTCGAAAATATAACTTTTTTATGTGATATTTTATAGGGATTCATTAAAGATTGAATTAGGCTCATTCTCATTTTTCGACACAGTTTGCTAATGATATAAAGGCCCAAACTCGAGTATCATGAGCTTGAGTTCGATTTATTTCCCAACTCTACTCTTAATTGAATCGGCTATCCCAATTTCTCAAGTGCTTTACATCGTCAGCTATACAGCCACTTGATTAATTAGCTTTACATACCAAAATTTACTCGGCCCAGTTTCAGGCCCAGGCCCAGTAACGTAAAATCTATAATTTCTAACAGAAAGCGAACCTATTTAGCATAGTTTTTGTTGGTGGATCTGATGGATCCGACCCATTGAAGGTAATGAATGTCTTACTTCAAGGCTATGCGTCAAGTATTTACTATTTAGCAATATGTAAGATTGGCTTGCATCAATAACACAATTTTTTTTGGGTTAATTTTTGGTATATTTACAAGTTATAATGCTTTGATCGCTAATAGTATCGGTCAAAAAGTTGAAAAATTCCCAACAAATCACTCAAAAGTTTCAAAACAACCAACAATAAGAGCATGTTTGTTTATGGAAATTTTTTATTTTGTTTGGATTTTTTAGTTTGGTTTTGTTAAATTTCAAAAAAGTGGTATGTTTAGTTGTTAGTGGGTATATTAAAATAATATTTAAAATAAAATAATTAAAATTGATTTGATGTAAAAGTTAGTAAATTAAGGTTGATGTGGTGTGTGTGAATGATTGATTGATATTATTTAATTATATTAATAATATTAATGATAATGGGATTGAGTTAAAGTTGAGTTAAAAAAAATGGTTAAGTTAAAATGTTGAATTTTTTTTGAAAAAATTTCATAAACAAAATATATTACCACATAATTGTAAGAGATTTGCAATTTAAGAACTTGCTGTAAGTTTATTTCCACTATTTTTTCCTAGTTATTCACAAGCTATACGCATGCAACACTCTACCTCGAGATGATTTGGGTCGGTCACACGATTAGGCTGTTTAATAAATCAGACCAATGGATAAGAAGAAATGGTATTAAGACAAGAAACACACGTGGATAGGGCCACGTGGCCTAACAGAATTGGGTAGATCGGACAGTTCGGATAGTATAGACTGACAGTTCGGGTAGTCTTGAATAACAATATAACACATTTCTATATAAAGGAGTGAGGTATGCCCATTCACACATGACATTCTTTACACTTACCGAGCTTGCATACGCTACTATTGTTCATCGTGTACGTTCATATTATAACTTACGTATCAAAAGCTCTACGCCAGAAAAATATTATGGCGTTGAGTTTGTGCAAGTATTAAAGGTCATCAATCGACGAGAAAGACAATCCAAGTCGAATCGAGGTGGTACAAGTCTTTTACATACCAAAGAATATTGAAATCTTCTATTTTTAAAAGAGTCATATGAGCCTTGTGGATCCAAAAGGCTACATAATAATATTAGACATTATGTTTTGTCAAACCTCCAATTTACCCTTAATTTCGCTCCAAATTATTGATTGACTATATTGGAACAAAATAGGATACAAAATAGTAAATACCAAGAAATTAAAGTGTGAAAAAGTGAAATCTATATATATATAATAAGAATTAACATTAACCAAAAATAATAGCAAAAAAATAGGTCAAAATTTAATGCAACCTATAAATAGTAAGTTTTATTACTTTTCTTATTTTTTTCTTTAAAAATCATACAACATTAAATATTACTTTAAATTTCGGGTTTTAGTTAATTTTATTATTTAAAAAAATCCGGCTAAGATTTATTAAATGTGTATGTTTTTATTTTATTTTTTTTCATTGAAACAACGAACAACATTAAAATCACGATCTCTATATTTATAAAATCTCAATTCAAAATATAACAAAAGTTTTAGAATCTCGGTCTTTATATTTGTGCCTTTAAAAAAAATATTGAATGCTAAAAATATTCTTTAACTTGCATAATCAATCAATTAATCTTAATTTTTTGAAAATTACTATGTTTATTTTATATTAATATGTATAAAGTAAAAATAATTAATTCATATTTAGATATATAATTTACAATCTTAATATACTATCATTTGGTGTAGACATTTATTATTTGAATCATAAAATATTTTTATTTCATAAAATTAAATATATTTAAAGAAAATAAGAAAATTCTTCGGATCAATATTGAATTACGGTACTGCCCAGGTTGATCGAATTACTATTAGGTGATATTTAAAATAGTCAAAAAACTTGACACAACTTGGTTGATCCCAGATGACTAAGTTATTTGTATCAGTTCGACCACACCAAATCGATTATTGAACCTAAATATAAATTTTATATTGAAAATATTTTACTACGTGAATGTGATGTAGTCCAAACTTCAAATAATCGTATTCACAATACTTTTATGACAACATGTTTAATGATTTGTTAATGTTTATGTGAATTAAATATTATTTTATTATAATATTTTTTAATGTACAGTAAATATAAGGTCTTCAGAATTGGACCGTTATCGAAACGATCAAGCTATTTTATTGAATCATTTGTGGTTTGTTCAGATTTTAATTGATAAACATTTTAATATATATATATATATATATATATATATTACTTTTTGTAATAAATTTAAGTAAAATGTGTTACTTAGATATCTAAACAATTTATAAATTCAAATGTTTAAACTAATTGATAAATAATTTATAAATCTCTTATTTATTTAAATATGTAATTTTATTTAATATAATTTTAAATATAACAAAATTTATTAAGAAAATTGTATCGATCCTACCAGTCCAATTGATTGGTGTTGACGGATTCGAAATCAAATACTATATTCAAGCGGATTAGACTGGTTATAAACTGGTTCTCGGTCAATCCGGTTCGGACTGTGTCTAACCTGGTTTAATGTAAAAACAATGGGTAAATCATGATTAATGTTATTTATATATTTAATTCATAATACAATCGTAATATTGTTTTCACGTGCATCGCACGGGCCACGCACTAGTTAGTTGTAAGGGTTTTAAAGTTGTCTGTTGCAATAAATTAGTTGAATCTCAACTACAAACAACAAAATGGTCCCGAACTCCTTTCTGTGTACATGTATGTGTACACGTCCTTTATTTTTATTTTTTTCTTTTTCTTTTTTATTCCTGTGGTGTTTTATATTTAACTTTTTGAGATATTAGAAAACATTTGGACCAATGTTACCTATGTTTGAAATGGAACTTCTATTTTACCAACAAACAAGCATTAGAAATTCCAGCCTAGTTTTGGGCCCTTGGGTCTTTATGGACTTAATTTGGGGCCCATTTGGAAACATTTGGACCAATGTTATGTATGTTTGAAATAGAACTTCTATTTTACCAACAAACAAGAATTAGAAGGTCCAGCCTAGACTTAATTTGGGGCCCATCACTGGTTTTTGCTATACGTGAAATTAATTTTTATTGGTTAATTTAATTAGTCTTTTATTATGAAAAATGTTGAAGCTGTTTATAAAATCTTCATTTTCTCTTAAACCAATTAATTATTGGAAATAAAATGGTATCACCAAATCTTGTCCCAAAGAAATAAATTTATGGAACTTTCTGTTGTAAAAAGTAATTATAAAAGGCAAATTAAGAACAAGTTTCAACGCATATACGTATTAAGAATTTGAAATGGAAACCACAAACATTATTAACAGGAACGTAAGATGAAACCAGATTTCTATCAGTAAATAAATAAGTTTATTGTAAAATAAAAACTTAACTGACATATCTATATTGCCATAAAACACATATAGCCGAATCACAGAAAATCTGTTTGCCTTGAACAAAAAGACGCCCCAATATTGTGCAACGAGTAGTACGCCTTTTCTCCCAAGATAAGACGGCTCAAAGTGTGAAGACTGCACTATCTAACACACTCACCTTGATCAAAATCTCAGTCGCCAAAAATCCTTAATTTTTATAAGTCTTTGGAGGATAAAAGAGAATATAATATATGTTCCTTTTCTTTTCCTTCACTTGGTGTGTTCTTCCCCTTAAGCAATAGTGCTCATGAGCTAGCTTTCATTCAATGAAGAGGAGTTCCATTAATGCCTTCATTAAGGCAAAAGTAATGAAACTTTGAGTTTCATTCACTTCACAAACACAAAATACGATTAAGTTTTCCTCACAATGAATTTGGACATTTCTATATGTAACATTAAACACACCCATTTATCTAAGGATTCCTACATAATACAATTATCTTTTCACATGTAATGTTTATAACAACACTTTCAAGTAATATAATAAGTCCAATGTATAGTTAATATAGGAATTACTACTAGTTACAAGTTACAACTTTGAAATGCAGACCAAATAAATTTCCATGAGAAGGGACAACAAATTCACAATAAAAAGTTAGAACCAAAAATTTTAGAAGGCTACAAATTTCCACGTTAGCTTCTTAAATTCAGATTCCAAATTAAATAATTAAAAACACTTCTTTCCAATTCTTATTTCTTTTTTATCTGGAAATATCAAAATTCTGGCTATAGCCAAGCTGCTGCTCCATTTCCCAGCTCAGCTTTGAAGCCACTCTCTCATGGCGAGGCACATATTCCTAATAAAACAAAACCAACAATTAGTATTAAGATTAATTGCTTATTTAATTTGGTATTATTAAAATAAATGTGTAACATTCTTTTTTT
>BKCP01007760.1:19846-75856 GCA_008636005.1 Striga asiatica | reverse complement strand
CTTTATTTTAAAAATTAAATACAATTAGACAATGCTCAATTGGTCTTGAATTAGACATTATTCATCAAAATTTATAAAATAGTATTAACTTCTACGATAATTTAATAACTGGACATGAAATTAACTAATATGGCCCACATTTTCAAATAATTTTTATGGCACTTGACAAGCTTAGGCTATTTTCAAGCATAGCCCAATCAACACAATATGTAACAACCCTTAGTGGCCATTTCTTGTCGAGCTCCCATTGGCTAGTCATGAATATGGATAAATTCATAAAATAGCCCGAAACCCCCAAGGGGACACGTGGCAGGCAGTGGTTTGTGGATGCTGATGTGTCCGCCACCCATTGTGTTTCCGACCAATCACGGGTCGACAAGTGTCACTATTGCCCTTTGCCTTTTTTCTCAGACATTTTATCTTCTCCTGCATGGTCTCTTAAAGTCCCAACACCAAAACTTTGATTTGCTCAAGTGTTGTTTGTGCCTTGGAATAAAAGGAGAATGCATACCTAATTCGGAGGTAAAATCAAGCTTGCTCTTTTTGGTCTAACTTGCTAAAATTGGACTTGAATTGTATCATAAGTACTAATTTACAGGAAATTCGACCTTAATTAGAAGCGCGTGCAGTACACGTATCAGGGTTTTAAACCCTCGAGTTGTGCACAACACAAATTAGTAGGGTCAAATTNAAATATGATAATAGAAAACGCAATAAGGGAAAAAAAAAATAAAAAAAAAAATCATAGGCTTGATTTTGGGTATTCATTGTGCCACAACTAGAGCAAGGCCATTAATCTCCCATTTGTTAAGGCATGAGATGACCCAATTGATAAAAAGGCCTGTATAACAATAATATGGATTTGGAAGAGTTCAATGGGCTAAACTTGTTCTTGGTTAGTTGGTAATTTGGTATTTCCTTCTACAACTTGAAAAGACAAAACAATAAATGCAAATTTTGTGGAAAATAAAAGGAAAAATTGGCCTTTCAAATTTGGATATCAATGCATGACCTAAAAAAATTACAATCTGCAAGCCAGATAGTCTCCAAAAAACAAATTCCTCTGCTAGAAGAGGTATTAGATGAACTATTACATAATTTCATTTCTAAGAAAAACACAAACATAGACTATGGATAGTTCATAAGCTTTCACAGATCCTTTTAGCCTTTGTTACACGAGTCATCCAAGGTTCAATCCAAAAACCGAAGGAGTTGAAATCCCATGTTTTGCAGATTTGGGTCTCAACACACAAAAGTACTCCACTTATCTCATACTGATCAGGAACATCTATGAAGCTTCAACTCTTTGTTATCTCTGATCAAGATTGTAGAACCAAAAAAAAAAAAAAAGTCATGTTTAGTTAGATTGGTAGGGGTAAACAAGATTGAAACCGAACAAGATCATGAAAGGATATATTCTTAAATTTTCAAAATAACAATCATGCTAAAATATGTTCGTTCCAATGTGAAAATTGATAAGACAATCACTTTACGAATTACAATAAATGTATCATTCACAAGTAGCATCGATCGAGTTAGTTTACATACCCTCTATCATTAATTCAACCACTTTTGAGAATCTCAAGTATTTCAGAGGTCACTAGTACTCGCGCCTCGGGCGCGACTCAGCACGGCTAACTCGAATAGATCTTCCATTAAATTCCTACACCAAAAAATCCCAATAAGATACATAACATTTTTTTTTTAAGTAGCACCAATACAAATTGCAATCTTTTTCCCCAAAAGAAGAGACATTTCTTAAGTAGAATTTATGTCTTATAACTCATGCACAAGTATTACACGACCCCGTATATGAAGATTCATCTTAGATTGTAAACAATGTTAAAAATCAAGAAAAGCACATCATATCAACATATAAAAGACAAAACAACAACAACAACATAGCCTTTTAGTCCCAAGCAAGTTGGAGTAGGCTAGAGATGAAACCCAAGAGAACCAATGGTAAGAGAAACACAAAAAGGGCTCAAAACACAATAACTACACCCAATAACAAAATATTAAAAAAAACACCAAATAACTACAATTAGCAGGAAATTTTTACCATCCCATCGAACGATTCAATGGCCTTGTTGACCTCGGCTGACGAACTATACGTCACGAAACCGAAACCTCGAGACCTCCCACTTTCCCTGTCATAAACCACACTAGCCTCCTTAACATTCCCTTGCTCGCTAAACAATGTTTCGAGAGCAAGATTATCGACCCCCCACGAAAGGTTACCCACATAAACCCTGTTGCTGCTGTCAATGGACCCAGACCCAAATTTGGGCCCGGACCCATAACCACTTTGGGCTCCCTTGAATGAAGAGTTTTCACTCTTGGAAGGTGGGGGCCCAGAATTCACCCTTAGACTCCGGCCCTGAAGTTCCTGCAGATAAAAAAATCATAAATTTAGCGTTTACTTGGAATGCCTGAAATTTGAGCTGCGTTGAAATTTGAGTTATACTATATACTCAATTGGGTTGGTTACTTGTATAGTTGTTTGTTCTCAAAACTAGAAACACTGCAAAGATGTACATATATCACCAATTTGTAGAATACATAAACATTAGTATAACTAGTAAGGTGATGGTTCACATTTCACAATGCAGTATTGCTCTTAGAGTTCTCATATCTACACACACAAACAGATAGATACAAATTAAAGAGATAAACTAGTAAGGTGATGGTTCACATTTCACAATGCAGTATTGCTCTTAGAGTTCTCATATCTACACACAGACACAGATAGATACAAATTAAAGAGATAAACAGGCTATGGTTCACATTTCACAATGCAGTATTGCTCTTAGAGTTCTCATATCTACACACACAAACAGATAGATACAAATTAAAGAGATAAACAGTCTTACATAGCCATTGAGTTGTTGTACAGCAGTTTCTACTTCCTCGACGGTAGACATAGTCACGAAACCAAAACCCCTACTTTTTCCAGTAGTCTTGTCGTATATAACCTGCAAATATTTCAACACGCTCTTAATTCGACATTTTACATCGTTTTATACCAGAAGTTCTACTTTCAACATCCCTCTGTACACAATAACTTGAAAATTACAACAGCCAAAGCTAACGTGAAAAGAGGGACTTTAAAAGACTCAAACAAACTGCAATTATCATTCAGATAATCGACACAATCTCCACAATTTTATAATTAAGTAAACAAATGAACATCCAACAGAGAGACATTGAGTCAATTTAGGCTTAAAAAATCAATCTTTTTTTCCAGTCTTCACAATATCAGCTCATATAAAGCAAGCACAAATTAACCAACTCAAATCAAACCCAAATAAAAACAGGAAATTTCAAAAAAGACAAAACTCACCTCAACCATCTCGACATTCCCAGCCTGCTCAAACAACCCAGCCAGCTCAGAGCTGTCGACATTAAACGGCAAATTCCCGACAAAAAGCTTCAAGTCAGGCGAGAATCTCGGCTCCTCGCCGGCGGAGAAATCGAGCCCTTCGTCCTCGGACAAATCCGCATCCAGCTCGGAAGAAACGGAGACGTTTCTCAAGAACCCAAAAGATGGATTTGCGCGAAGGGCGCCGGACGAGAGCGGGAGGACGAGTTTGGGAAAGGGTTTGATAGAAGGGGCGAAGAAAGCGGAGACGACGCTGCGGCCGACGCCGGCGGCCGTGGAGGAAGGGTGGTGGGCGGATAAGGTTTGTGGGGCGAGGGCGAGGAAGGTAACTGAAGCGGCCATGGTTACTGAGTGTGTGTGGAGAGAAGATAAGGTTTTTGAGGTTATTTCTCTGTGAGATGAGATTTAGGGAAGGGTTTTAATAGAGGAGCTGTGTAGAGAAGATATTTGTCGGGATAATGAAAATATCTTGTGTAGATAAGGTATCTAAGGGCGTGTTTGGTTTAGGCTATAAAAATAATTTAATTTTTTGTTCTTCGGTTTGGGCTTGGTATATTCAAGTGATAATTTTTTTGTACTTTTTTGAGTTCGTTGGATATCTTTTGGAAAAATAGTTATTTCGTTCAAAAAAGCGAGATATAAAAGTTAAAATAGTTATATATTTTTACTTATATTTTTTAGTTCTTATTAATATATTTTGTTTTTTCATTTTTAGCATGAATTTTGGCATACCAAAAATAAAATAAAAGAATTTGAATTGGATTATTCGTGATATAAATAAAACTCACATAGTGGTGTTTACATAAAACTAGAATTTTCTGTTTTTTATTCTCTGTTTTTTGGTTTAGTCTCTTGCAAGTTCATAAATTCGCATGCCAATTCATAATTTCAAAATCAACTTAATTTTTCTTCACAAAAATCATGTGTCATAAAATCGTTTTTCTTTAATAAACGATTATTTTTCAAGTCAAACGAGTTTTAACGAGCGGAACGATTATTTTTCAAGTCAAACGAGTTTTAACGAGCGGAACTGACTAGTCGATCGATTCGTTTCCCAATTGTCATCACAAACATGTTTGTATGCATCAATAATATTCAAGAGTACTTAGTGGGCATACAATGAAATTCAGCACAACTTTCTTGGTGAATAATATTGTACACCATAGAAAACAAATATAACAATTGGCTAATAAATGTATGATTTTCCAAGTAACCTAATATTTGATTTGAACATATATATAACCCAAGAACTACAAAATCCCCTTTATGAAAATGAAGACATGTATACGTATATTTCTGTTGATACTAACAAAAAGGATATAAAATAAAATATATATTAAAAAAAAAAAAAAAGAAGAAGAAAAAATACATGGACTAATGTCAAATGACTTTCCATCTAATATCCAAGTGTATAATCCCATTTCTTGAATTGATAAGATGATACTTCTCATTGATGTGCCCATTGTAGACGACGTCGGCCAGGTTAATATCTACGAACCCCAACGACTCCTTTGTCCAAGAAATTTCGAAAAATAAATAACAATTAGAAAAATATATATATATATATAAATGTCGAAATATATTCGAGTTTTCTTGCAATTAGGCCTTAACATCATAGGAACCATTAGATTTTTTAGTACCTTAAACATGAAACCCATTCGTCTCTTGCAACTCGTGACCTCCACGTGAATTCTGTCCTTCACGGGAGCCTCGTCAAGGACAAACTGAAATTCCTCATTCCAATGGGGTTGCCGAGTTTTCTTGATAATCTACAAGCAGTCAAATATGTATCATATGTTGAAACTAAGACTATGTTTGATAAACCTAGCTAATAAGCTAGCTTATAACTTTTAAGTGAATTTCAAGCTTATAGCTGATAGCTTATGACTTATGGCTTAAAAACTAGCTTATGTGATAAAAGTGTTCTTAGCTAATAAACTAGCTGAAATAAAAATTTCAATGAGTTTATTTGAAAAGCTACTCCAAAGAAGCTTATGAGATAAGCTCAAGCTTTTTAAAACAACTCGTCCTACCAAACTAAGCTTATTTGAATACAGGAAACTTTTATGCTTGCCAAACACGACCTAAACTTCATATTGATAAGAAGTTTTCGAGTGCTTAAATTCGCCTGACAAAAAGAGTCGAACGATTTAAAGTGTTAAANATTCACCTTAGTTTTTCTTTTGTCCCCTCTTAAGATAACCGTAGCATAAGGGTTGTTATGGTTTTTCCCCTCGACATCCCTTGCCTTCAAAACGGTGAGGAGGAGCAAACCGGACCCACTCAAAGACACGTTTTCGAGGCTATTTTGGGAATTTCCATCCTCTGCATAATTGTTATTACCATTATTCTTATTATCATCAAACGAGCCGCTAAACTTTTTGCTGTCTTCTTGAAAAGGGACAAAGGTTGTCTGTATCGTGATTTGTCCCCTCGGCTTTAAGTTTCGACGATCGTTAGGATCCGTGCTGTTTTTCAAATCGAGCGTGAACTCTTTCTTCTCGTACGGTTTTAGTACATTAAGTGGAACAATTTGCATGCCTAAATAATCATGAGCCCCAACCTATTATTCACAAAGGGTAAAATGACCGATCTTTGCATAATATACGAATATTAGTAAATTTGGTCAGAGTATAAAGTTAAAGAATCAACCTTTTCCCAATCGTATAGTTGAATCTGTAGAAATTGAGTCTCGGGCTCCTTCACGATCAGCTTGAAATCCTCGTTCCACTCGGAATTCAAATTATTCATCTTGACCGTTGTTTTTTTCGCTGGTAATCTTTCACCGGTTAAACTGAGCTTAACGTACGGATCGGATGTTGTTAAAAAATCCATATTTAAAAGCTTTTTAGCTCTCACAACCTTCACGTGAAGTATACCCACAGGCTTCTTTGTAGCTCCTCTGTTTAAGAACAGAACCAAAACTTTATTTAAAAAAAAAAAAAAAATTGAAGTGTGGAAAAATAAATGGAGCTTCTCAAAATTTGGATTTTTTTTAAATATATTTGAACTCACGTACATTGAATCGTCGAGTATATCCAGTTCGTACGTTTGGGGCCATAGATAGAGTTTAGCAGCTTGTCTTGCCACAACTTCCTGCATGAAAAGAGAATCAAAGGATTATATCATAAATCGATATTTAGGTTGTGTTTGGTAAGCATATAAGCTAGGTTATAGCTTATTTGATTAGCTTATAACTTATAAGCTTCGTTTATTCAAATAAGCTTGGTTTGGTGCTTATCTCATAAGCATCCTTCGGTAGTTTTTCAAATAAGCCGATTGAAATTTTTATTTCAGCTAGCTTATGAGCTAATATACTAAATACTTTTATCATTTAAGCTAGGTTTTCAGTCATAAGTCATAAGCTATCAGCTATAAGCTCGAAATTCACTTAAAAACTATAAGCTAGCTTATCAACTAGGTTTACCAAATACTATATGTTACGAATTCGACATCGACAGGTGTTACGAATTTTTATCGCATAAATTAAACAAACTTATGTTTGAAAAAAAAATATAAGAGAAAACGAAGTTCGAAAATGTACCTGAACAAGATGGTATAGGCCGGGAATGGACATAACATCTGCACCACACACTTTGAACCCAAAATCTATCTTTGGCTGCAAATCTTGCAATGAGTATATCAAGTGAGCACTGAGCACTATAACAATTAAGAACAAAAAATAAATAAAATTATAAAAAAAAAATAAAAAAATAAAAAAAATTAAGCAACAAACTTTGTAGTTTTAATTACAAAAAACTACCCGATCTTTAGCCTAATTACACATGGAACCTCAATATATATGAATTTTTCTTTTACCTTGTCCATCAATGATATTGCAATGCTCGAAAAACACGGGAAAGTGGGCACAAAAGGTCTCAACGATATCCTTGTAGCTGCCGATATTTGAATATCTACTATCTGGCCTTAAAAAAGTAGCTCGCCTCATCATATTTTAATTTTATAGGTGCAAAAAACATTAATTTGTGGTAGAAAATGCAAAATCCAAGATCCTTTTTTTTTTTTTTCTTTTCTAACCTGGATAGAAAATCGAACTGATAGCAGTTTGAATACAAGAACAATATCTGCATTTCCAGCCCATCTCAACGCAAGATCAAGAACTAGTTCATTTTCTTTCGATTCTTGAGCTTTGAGACCTAACAAACAGTGCAATTTCAATTGTTTTTTATATTTTAGGCATATAAGTATCGATTATCGAATGAAAAGTGCAAACGGTCATCACCGTGAACTTTAGGAGGGAAATTTCCAAGAGTAAGGTGCTCGAAATAAATAGTTTCTATCTGAAATTTGCCTATGTACTCGGCTAAAGTAGATTCTGCTGAGATTCTAATCATCCCACATGCAGCCTGTGAATTCGAAACTCAATGAATAAAAAAAAAATCGAAGAATAAAATGATAAACAATCATATGCTCGAAATTTGAACATAACGAACTCGCCTTATCAAAGTAAGGCCACGTGCTTTCAATACATTTGTTCAACCAATGGACCTGCAAAAAAATTCATCAAGTGCAGCTATTTCAAAACCAGAAATACCAAACTGAAATATAATTTTTAAATCGAATGTATAACCAAAAAAACGAGATTTTCGTACTCTCTCGTAATCGGGACTCATCACCCATAGTGGAAGGTCTTGAATAAGATCGATTACGGAGCTCGAGTCGAGTTCCTTGAACGGCTTACTAACAATTTCCTGCAAAATTAATTATAATCTGCTCCCATTACGAAAAAATACGAAAAACACAAAATCGAGCAGGGTAGCTCATATCCGAACTCGTGCTCAACTCGTTTAATCAACCTAAAACCTTAAACCTAAAAAATTGAGCTTGTTTGGCTCGACTCTTTAATAAACAAGCTTGATTAGCTGTTCGAGTGCGGCTCGTTTAAGTAAACAACCCAGCTGAACCAAGCTGTCGGATCGAATAACAGCTCTATGACTATTTTACATGAAGATAACTACTGTATTCAGATGATTTCTTTTGTGGAAATTTTTAAAATTTCAAGTGTTCATNAAAAAAACAATCCCATGAATTATGATGAAGAAGAAGCATTTCCAGAATTTAGGCATAAATGGAGGACTAAAGATTTAATTTCTGCAAAATTTACACACTTACCTTCGTAGCAACATCTGTGGGTCTAAAGTGTATGAAGATGAAAAATCCCAGTAAAATACCAAATGGAATTCCAATTCCAAAGCCAATAAATCCCAAAAAATTATCAACGAAGCCCATCTTTTTCGATCATAAAAGATGAAAAATAACGAACAAAAACAATTTGGTCTTCAATAAATATTTGACAATATTCTGTCACTCGTTCTCATAATATTTTTTTTATATGTATATATTATTTCCTTTTCCATTTTTGTACTTGATGGGCGTGCACGCACAAAAAAATTAATAAATAAATAAAAATTGAATCCAAAATGAGAAATTAAATAAGTGATTCATTAATTAATAAAAAAACGAATAAACAGCTGGACGGTGGTGATGGTTTGTGAGAGAGATCTATTTTTATTTAATTTATTGGATTTGTGAAAATCAGACAGTAACGTGGCACACGTGGCGACAGGTGGATCGTTAATTGTGAAAAATGACTAAATTGTCCTTGACATAGTTGGCCACGTGTGCTGGGATCTGCCACAAAGTGTAAAATTGGAGGTTGGGACTTTTTGGTTAAATTGATGTTGTGACGTGGCTTGATTGTGTTCTAAGAACAACAAATGATTGTGGAATTATAAGCCACGTTTAAATATTGCTTTAATTATAGATAATGAGATGTTAGGAAGGTTTTGTAAATGGTTTCTTTTCTCTACGTTGAATAATTAGACACCAATTAACCAAACACTTATGTGCAATGAATAAATTTTTTAATGTTATTAAATATAAAAACTTATACCGCTAACAAGTTCATATAAAATTGAGTTTTTAAATGAAACGAGCAACTCGTAAACACAACTCGTTAATTTTCGAGTACAGTTCGACTTGTTTAATAAACGAGACAAATTGAAGCTCGTTTAAAGCTCGATTCGTCAATGAGTTGAGCTTGACTCGGGTCGTTAGTGTTTGGAAGGAGAAAGTTTTATATAAATTTCAGTGTTCTAAAAATTGGCCTAAGCGGCGCCTAGGCGCTAGGCGGCGGTCCACCGCCGACGATTTGCTAAAATCGGCCATAAAAATCGATCAGGCGGGCTAGGCGGGCCTAGACGGCCTCGGCGATCACGGCGGCTACGCGGATTTGGCGGGATTAGGCGGCTGTGGCGGGTTCTCGGCGGCTTCTCGGCGGTTTGACAGATTTTTAGAAAAAAAAAAAAAGGGGCTTGTTGACAGCGATGCTGCTAGGGTGATGGCGTGATGGTGCTGCACAAAAAATGGGATATTGTGTTATTAATAATCTAGAAAGAGGCTTTATGTACATCTTTCAGAGAAGGAAATTGGCTTATCGGAGAGTTGTGATTGTGAACAAGCGAAAGAAGAAAGAAGTAGCTTCTACTTTACTGAGCAGCTTTTTCCTTCCTTCGGAAGGGATTGAACAACTTTCGCAATTTCCATTTACTGGGCACATACTTTTTTTATTCCTTATTTAGTTACTCATTTGTTGTATTGTATTATTATTCATGTTAAATTAATTAGTTAATTAGTTGATGTGATTAGTGAAATTTGGTGTTTAGTTGGTTGCTGTAATTATATTATGTTGTGAAATGTTTAAAACATAACATGTAGTTAATGTGTTTGATAAAATTACAATGAGAAGAGCTTAGTAAAAATTTACAACTTTAACTTTGAAAAATGAAAAAAATGATAATAGTATAATATTATTGGGACTTAGGTGTATGGATTTATTAATTATAAGTTGTAATTTCATTAGTGAAATTTTGAAAATAAATTATATAATATATTTATTATAACTTCTAGGCCCCGCCTAGTCCCCGACTAGGCGCTAGGCGCTGGTCGAGCGCCTAACGACTTCTAGAGCATTGATAAATTTATATAGCTAGACTTGTTAAGGCTCAAGTGCAGCTTGTTAATATTCGAGCTTAATTATTAATGTTGAAAATGAGATGAAGTACCTTGAGCTAAATAATTTGATTCGACTCGATCACACTATGTACAAATAAGATGATGTATTATTGGATTGGCCAAGGAAATATGATAATGATATTAATTGTTTAGTTGATGTCATTTTTAAAGAAAACAAAAAAAAAATAACGATTTAATACGATTGGTAAACATTATAAACTAATTTAATTAATTTATTTAATTAGTTTATAAGTTTTTTATTCAAATAAATTTAGTTTTATGACGAGTTTTGGAAAAATGAGTGAAATATGCGAGCTAATGTTATCAACGTTTTTATTATAGTAGTTAGATTCTCAGCCATATGCTATTAGTCATAAACTCATTAATGTAAACTTTAGAGTTGATAATTAATTTATTTTATAATACATCTAATAAAGTAAATTAATCATATAACCCCTTACATATGTTTTTTTTTTTATATTTAAATAAATTTATGTAATTGTATATCCTTTTTGTCAATTAATTTATTTTAAAATCATATAATTTTAACTAACTATTAATTCATATAATATCTCTCATACTGTTAAATTAACTTTAATTATTTTATTTTAAATATTATTTTAATATAAAATCAAATTCCACTAACAAGTAATAACTAAGTACTATACCACTTTCTTTCAAAATTAGTTCTAATTATAAAAATAAAAAAAATATATATTTTGACAGGATATATTTGTATACAAACACGTACTTAACAATTAGTTAACTATATATGTAAATTGGCCTAAATTAAAGTAGGCATTTGTCGAATTAAACTTGGATTGGGCCATGCGTGGCACACACATGTTTCACTTTTAATTTCTATTAATGATTATTATGAGCTTGATTGAACATTAATTTTTTTTTCCTTTTCATATATTCTGATATTTAGTTATCATCACAATCATATTATTTTTTATTTTATTTCACTAATACAAATTTAAAATAATTTTGGATGATCAATATTCTCTATAAGTTTTATTTATTTATTTATTTATTTATTTTTTATCAATGCGTATATCTTTGTAGATCTATCGACGTTGAATTGTTTTATTGCAATTGATAATTGTTACATTGTCTTCGAAAAAAAAAAGCCACCATACAATTTGTTTAATGACATGTATTTGATCATATATGAACTATCCACGTTGTGAAACTGTTACTTTTTTCTTTAGAAACGTTTATGTGTTTCTGTAAACAGCCTTGTTTTCATTTGGTTCCTAGATGGTGATATTTGGGCTTGGCCAACTGATAATGTTCACTAGATATTTAAAATATAATAGTACAATACTTGTATATTACACGGGTGTTGAATTAGAAAGTTTTTGTAAAAAATATTAAATTTTTTATTTTTTTAAAAACTAAAATAATTTAATTTTATATAAAATATTACTTTGGGTTTTAATTAAATTGTCAAATTATATTTTTTTAATCATAATAATTACACATCCGTACATTAAATGAAAATGTCAACCCGTGTTGAATTTTTTTACTTATACCATGTAAAAATATCGATATTATTTACTATTACATAAATACAAAAATATATATATCTTAAATAAATAAAAATAATATGGTGATATGTATATGTATAAGTGTAGAATATGTTTATTTAATATGAAGTAAAATAGATTAATTTTTTTACTTAATTAGATGCCTAATACATCAAGTGTCGTATCAGTCCTGCTTCACAGTTTTTTTAACTTTATATGTAATTTTAGAATTTAGATAAATAATTATTTATTTTTATTACATTGACAACATACCAATTAAATTTGAAATAAATATCATTTTTAAAATAATACATACCAATTTCTATCACTTTATAGTATAATTTATAGTTTTATTTGATGTAATTTAATTTAATTTGATAAATAAATTTAAATTTTATTTATAAGGATATATATTACTGTTTTGTATTATATATATATATAGTAAAATACAAACGGACTTCATAATATCAATTCAAATGCAACACACTAATTAAGATTTTTTATTCTTGAAAATATTAACCCTATTTAATGGATGTTATGGGAAATGATGGAGATGAGATATGAAGAGACACTGTGTATTAGATGGAGGGTTAAAAATGAAAAATATGAACAAAATATCTAAAATAACATTTATTTTATTAATGATTCATTAAGTCAAAGTGATAAATAATAAAAATAATAAATAAATAGTAAAATACAAACGAACTTCATAATATTAATTCAAATACAACACACTAATTAAGATTTTTTTTTTCTTGACAATATTAACCCTATTTAATGGATGTTATGAGAAATGATGGAGTGAGATATGAAGAGACGTTGTGTATTAGATGGAGGGTTAAAAATAAAAAAATATGAACAAAATATCTAAAACGACATTTATTTTATCAATGATCAATTAAGCCAAAGTGACAAATAATAAAAATAGGATGGAGTATATATTATTATATATTTTAATATGACACATGCTAATTGTGCGACTTATATGTGTTATGTTATAATAAATTTTACCTTATAACATATAACTACATTAAACATATATATTAATTGATAAATAATTTTATTTTTTAATTAATTTTAATAAATAATTTTATTATTATTATAAAAATACTATAATTTATTTATTTTATATATATAATATGGAGGTCAAATTGAAGCTCATCAAAAGATGATTAATTTGATATATTATATATGTAAAACCGATAAGAAATAAAAAAGTTATCAACTTTTAAAATATATTTACAATTCAATGGTTATAATAGGAAATGATATTAAAATATAATTAATACAAATATTAATTTATATCCAAGCCTAACTCCAAAACATGATTTTTTGCCAAATAGGATTCTGAAGCATGAGAGTTTGCCACATAAGTTCAGCGCATTCTTAAATTTTATATAGAGGGGATGCTTGCATATTTTAAATTGAAAAACCTTGGACAAATAACCAAACATGAACCACTTGTATTTAAACAATTAAATAATTATAAAATATTTTGTGGTGAACAATTTTCAAATTAATTAGAAAGTGAAATGAATTAAAAATGGAATATCAATGATTGTTGCATTGTATCCTGTATATATGCTAATATAATTAATGCTTGTAAATATGCATATTTCAATCCTATGATTTAGTTTTTTTTTTCATTGATTATTTTCTGTTTCTTTCTTCTCTCCCCATTTTTTTTAAAAAAAAGAAGATTAATGTAACCAATCAAATCCTTCAAAACAGAAAATATACTGATCAATAATTTTCTTTGATGTAATACATAATTTAATTCAAAGATAATTTATTTGTACTTCTGAATCAATAGATTTTTTTCTAGTTATTTTTAAATATCTTACGAGGGTTACGATTAAACGTTTAATATATCATTTCAACATATATGTATATTTCAAACTGAAATGTTAAATTTTAAAAAATACTATAAATAAAAGTATGATATTTAATAGCATAACTATTTATTTAAAAAAATTACGACGAGAGAGTCATACTCGCGTAACCATTAATAGCTTCACTCAAGAATTTGTATAATAAAAAACAATAATAGTAAACCAATTAGTTTGGAAGTTTGGTGGTTTATAAATTGATGAGAATAACCAAACACTCCAAGTCTCCTACCAAACCTAATAATCAAACATTATGTGGTCAAGGATGCAAGATAATACCCATAAGGGCAAAATGAGGACATAATTTATAATCCTTAACCAATAAAAAATAATATTAATTTAATTTTTCTAATTTTGTAGTTTTTGTTACATTGTTCCAAAATTGCCCTTCACCAACCCCCCTATACTAAAAATCACTGCCTCAACTTAGGTCAAAATATATGAAATTGAGTTTTTTGTTATCTTGACTATTTGGTCAAACATATATATATAGTAGTCTAAAAAACATTCATAAGATATTATTTTTATTTATTTTAATATTTTTGTGTGTCCTTTTTTCTAGATGGTGAATGGAAGAAAAGTCATAACTAACAAGACTGAAAACATGTTCAAGAGGAAAATAACAATAATAATAACAATAATAATGACAATAGTGAATATTTCTATTAAATTTTCAGGCAAAGTTGCTCCAATTTCGTCGAGGAAAACGCTGTAGCGCTTTTGGTGGGCAAATTAATTTACTTTGGGCACCATAAATTATGGACAAATTTCATTAAAAAAGAAAAAAAGTAGAATAATTATAATTAATTTTGCTCCAAAAGCGTGATAGCAGAAGAATTTGAGACGGTCATGCCAAAGTCGTTGTTCAGGTTGGTTGACGAGTATTTACCAATAAATAAAATATTTAATGTAATACCAATTATCATAAAATATTAATTTTGATGACCTATGCACAAGCATAAGGGAAGAGGAATAAACAATATGAGTTAATTTTTTTTATTAATAACTTGGATTGTTTGACACATTCACATCAAAGTACTCCAGCAATTTATTTATTGTTTGAAATTTAAAAAAAAAACATGTAGTATTTTTTTATGTTAGATATCATTCGAAAATAATAAAAGTTATTACAGAATCAATTTTATTAAGAATTATAGTGAAGAAAGATATAGTACAGAAAAAAAATGTGGGAACATCGAACGGAATGGTCGTGGTGGTCTTATTTTAGTCAAACAGACCAATTTACTAGTCATTTACTCAATTAACACTTGCCATTAAATTTTGTGAAAATTGCTTTGAAATGTAAAGCCTGCAAACATCCAAAACCACCAGTCATCAATGAAATTAATGTATGAAAAATCAGTTTTAATCACTCACTAATTTTACAATCACATCAAGCTTATCACTAAAAATAACCAATTATAATCCATTCTAAATGATATATGAAAATTCAATGAGTATAAAAAATTATATTACAAAATATTTTGTTAAACTTTTTATTGTTCTTAAGTATTTTTTAATATTACGCTAATTTAGCTTTAGTGGTATAACCAAATCTCTTAAAATTTCATAAATAATAATAACAATAATAATAATAATAATAAATAATAGTAATACTTTTAACATAATTAATAGGTTATAATCCCTCAAATATATAAAAATTACATTATCTATTTCATTTTATGAGTATTGATGAAGTTGAATACTTTTATAATAATTTTTATTAATGATCAGTTTTTTAAAATGTGATACTATATAGTATAATTTTAATATTATATACATACTGAACTTATAATAATTTAAATATTTGTTGTGTGCACAAGATCGAATATTAGTGTAATTGAATAAATAGGGTTTTAAACGAAGTAATTATGGGTATATGTGACTGCACATTAATTATCTAAGGGACATAAAATGAAGTGAAGTTCATGGCCGTTGGAAATTGCGCCTTATAATTAATGTGAATTATGGCTTGTTGCACAATGCAGGAACCTATTGCTTTTATTTACATTAACTGCATGACACGGCCATCAAACCGGTTTGTGGGTATGACTCGTGATAAGATTTTAATTAGTGGTATTATTTGTTTATAAAACACAACATTGATTGGTTGTGTTAACCATACATATATATAAAGCCTTAATTAAATATTTTGTTACATATCTATATATATATATATAATTGCTGGCCTATGAACATTTAATAAAACCTATTAAATTATACCTATGTGGCAAAATAACAATTTCTCTCCAAAAACTGTTACTTTTTATTTATTTAACCTTTTATTTAATTATTGGATAATCAACACACTAATCACTTCAAAATTATAAAAATTATTTTAAACTTTTGATTTACTTACAGTTGACTATATAATGTGTTGACTATTTAACGTGATTAGATATTATTATTGTGGTTACATTTAAATTAACTTCTTTTGAAAAATAAAAAACATATTTGAAATTCCTAAATAATTCACAAAAAAAAAAACATACCAAAATATACATTACATCCAATATGATAAACGCAATTTAAAAAAATAAATATTCCAGCTCATTTAATTGTAAATTTGGCCTGCAAAAAAGTGAAAGAGAAATCATTAATCATTATATGCATACAAATAACTCACAATACTTTATTTATATTTGTGCAAATACACAGGTGGAATACTAGTTCAATATAACACAAACTTTGACGTGAGGCAGTCTCGAGTTAAGCCACTAAACGAATTGTAAATTTTACCACAGGAATAATATGTTGGTATTGTCAATTAATGGATTTTGTTGTTGTTATGTCCATATGTTTGTTGTTAATTATTGCCAATGGAAACCACAATCCGCTCGAAAAAATGCATACGATTTACCAAGAAATTTTAAATGGAGAAACTTCATATTGTTGTAAAGAGATTTTCAACAGATAATCTTGTTGCTAAATAAATTCATTGGTAAACTACTAACAAAATCCCAACATTTTAGTCACGAACTTATCAACAAATTACAAACAATTTTTTTTTTCGATCGGATTGTCAATAGATACTTTTTCAACAGATTATTAGTTAGAAATCACTAACAAAATCCCAATCATATTAGACGCGAACATCTTAATGGATTATTAGGGCTACAAACGAGTCGAGCCGAGTCGAGCATTTGCCTTATCGAGCAGGATTAACTTTTTTTAAGCTGCTCGAGCTCCTCGAGCTCGACTCAATAAAAAATTACAATAGCTCTAGCTCGGCTCGAAATCAAAATGCTCGAGCTCGGCTCAAAATTTTTTAAGGGGAAAGGTAAAATTACCATTAAGCACGTATGCTAATATATATAAGAAGTATTTTAGTAATTTAACATGCATTTCGAGCCGCTCGACAAGGCAAATTATGGGCTCGAGCTCGACTCGAGTTCGTACTCGAGCCGCTCAACCTCGACTCGAGTTCGGTCAAACTCGAGCTCGAGTCGAGTTTTGACTCGAGCGCTCGCGAGCCGCTCGGTTCGTTTGCAGCCCTATGGATTACTAACGAACATTTTTTCAACGGATGACATTCGTCCGTTGGAAAATCATTGACAAAATTCCAACAGATTAGACACAGACTTACAACGAATTACTAATGAATATTTTCTCAACAGATTACTAACAAATATTTTTTCAATATATTATCGAATATTTTTTGAACGGATTACCAACCAATTTTACCCAATATAATTTTCAATTTACAAATGAATTTTAGTTGTATATGTTGCGTACCGTCACTAATCCATAAGAATTTTGTTTTTACGAATTCCAATAAATTGAATCTCTTGCATTTTACAACTATTTAGTAAAACTCAACTTTCCGTTGCAATATTATATTAGTATTATGTTGGTACCATCACTAAAACATAAGAAATTCCTTACAAATCTTCAACAATTTCAATCTTTTGCATTTTACAATAACATAGTTGACAGAAACTAAGGGATGGGGTTCCATTCCAAAACCAATTGGTGGAAATAGGAGTAGCCCATTAGTCTTATAAGGTGGAAGGAGCCAATTGATGGAAGGAGGAGTAGCCCATTAGTCTTATAAGGTGGAAGGAGGAGTAACCCATTAGTCTTATAAGGTGGGTCTATCACGCCCCCTCACTTGTGAGTCATTCGAAAGCCCAAGCCCTACTACAAACAGGCTCCCATAAACAGGCTCCCATAAACGGGTACGTGTGGGATAAACAATGGGTACGTCATCACACGGTCCAAGATAGAACCGGCTCTGATACCATGACAGAAACGGGTACGTGTGGGATAAACAATGGGTACGTCATCACACGGTCCAAGATAGAACCGGCTCTGATACCATGACAGAAACTGGGGGAAACAATGGGTACGTCATCACACGGTCCAAGATAGAACCGGCTCTGATACCATGACAGAAACTGGGGAAAATGGGTGCTGGCCCACTACCATAAAGGACACCATGAAAGAAGGGAAAAACTCATATGAAGCCCAAATGGGTTTTCATCCCAAAACCAATTGGTGGAAGGAGGAGTAGCCCATTAGTCTTATAAGGTGGGTCTATTTTCCATATACGAACGATGTGGGACAATTCACAAGTGATATTCTAACAATAGTAAGACTCATTTTTATGTTATAATATTTTGTTAGTATTCTATTGATAACAGTATAAAAATATTATACACATAACGCATTGTTAATCTATAGTGTATCAGTTGGTGATCTCGGACGGAATATTTTCATTACAAATATGAAGCAAGACCTACTCTCTCCTATCCCAAGAAAAATTGAAGAGAGTTATCTTACCAAGGATTAGAAGGTTTGATGGTTGGCCGGTATTTGTCTGGGCTCCTTCTCTATTAAACCATCTAGACAGCTCCTTAATTACATTGACCCCCTATCGTATTTATAGAAAAAGGTAATAGTAAATTATATCTGCATTTTTCAATTTCTTATAGTGTGCTATATGTGAATAAAAAAAATATACTTATATTATCACATGTCACACTTCTATTTGTGTTTATTTTTAAAGTATAATATTTTATAATGAAAGTAAAGATATTTGTGAAAAAAATATATGGCACCTATAGTCAAAATAAAATGCTACAAATATTCTTTTCCCACCTCATTGCAAATTTGCAATAGATAATCACTAACCATCCCACCTATAAAGCAAAATAAGATATGTCAATATCGTGTCATCACACTATTGACACATTGTACATACAAATTTTGTATGACCACCAATTTGTCATGGTAATTAATTAGTTACGGACCACTCATGATGCATTAAAGATTTGCTCTTCAAAAATAATATTAGAAATCATTTTAGAGCTAGTTATATGTTAAAGTAACATTAACAAAATTCTATAAGTGTACACTTGTGATTATGATTTTTATTTTTATTCTTCTTAATGTATAACTAAATTTAATATGTTATATTAGTATCTTCATCAAAAATAATGTAAAGATCTTATTTTTATTTCGATCTCCAAATGTTACATTTCAAGACAAATTTAAAACATTAAACGTGTACAAAATATGAAATTTTTTAGCAAAAATATTGAGAAACACATCCATGCTACCTTTAGATGCATACCAAAACCATAAAAAAGAAAAAAGGGAAAAAAAGAAAAAAATTGGCTCTCTTATGCATCGATTTGAGAAGACTTCAAATGATATCAGAGTAAAATTTGATGGTCGAAATTAAAATTTTTATATCCAAGCATACTCATCTTATATTCATGTTTCGTCACGCCACTTTATATTATTGTCGTTAAATTTGATGGTCGAAATTAAAATTTTGTACGAGTTGATAAAAGTACTAACTTGATGAATTAAGATTAATTATATGAGAAGTTAATGAACCGTTTTTGAAAGTTTTTTTTTTCCTATGAATATTTAATTAATAAAACAATAATTAAGAAAATAAAATAATAAATAAACTTTCATAATACACCAAAATAATCCAAATAAAATCTCTTAAAAAGACCCCAATACACAATCAACTCCCAATTTGGTAAACTCCCTTGAATTATCCACCTAAAAAGGTCAAAAAAGAAAAATAAAAAATTAAATTAATTTTCCCGAAAAATATTCAAACGTTCCACCAACCCCCACGCGAAGCAGCTGAATTGTTTAAATAAATCCATACCTACGCTAATCGATCACTACCGTCCATCCCAACCCACCAATGGCCCAGATCAATCCTCAACCAACCCACAAGGTTAGTTTTTTTTTTTTTTTCTCTTTTGCCTCCACCCCCAAATGCTCTTTAAACCACCTACCAAAATATATACATACACAGAATCTGTATCTATATCCCAATTCCACCGTCTATTTAAAGCTGCCCCATATCTAACCACATTTCAAAAATTAGTACAATAAGACACAATTGAGTAAAAAAATCGGTTCAATTTCACCGCCGGCCGGAGTTTTCACCTTTTTTGTTGTGGATCAGATGGCACCAACGACGGAGTTCGGCGTTCACCGGTCGAACGACGGGCTGTGCACGAAGGATCGAGCCGGCGTGGCGGACCCGCTGAACTGGGCGGCGGCAGCGGCGGGGATGAAGGGGAGCCACCTGGAGGAGGTGCGGCGGATGGTGGCGGATTTCAGGAGGGAGACGGTGAGGCTGGGCGGGGAGAGCCTGACGATAGGGCAGGTGGCGGCGGTGGCCGCCAGGGGAGGAGCGGTCGGGGTGGAGCTCGCGGAGGCGGCGAGGGCTGGGGTGAAGGCGAGCAGCGACTGGGTTATGGAGAGCATGAATAAGGGGACGGATAGCTATGGAGTGACGACGGGATTTGGAGCGACGTCTCACCGGAGGACCAAGCAGGGCGGCGCTCTGCAAAAGGAGCTTATTAGGTGAGTTGATTTTATTTGGAACTGTGGTTAATTCTATTTATATTACTTCCTTTACACCAAATTAATAGATTGATTGTGTTTAAAAAAACTGCATTGAAATTTTTTTCCTGATAATGTAGCATCCAAATTTGGCTTAAAACGTAAAAGTTAATTTAATTAATGAAACTTTCTTTTCCCGGTCAATAAACCTGCTGTTTTTTTTTTCCCGATCAGATTCCTGAACGCCGGAATATTCGGCCACGGCCCAGACTCCTCCACCCACACCCTCCCACGCGCCGCCACCCGCGCCGCCATGCTCGTCCGCATCAACACCCTCCTCCAGGGCTACTCCGGCATCCGCTTCGAAATCCTTGACGCCCTCAGCAAACTCCTCAACTCCGACGTCACCCCCTGCCTCCCCCTCCGCGGCACCATCACCGCCTCCGGCGACCTGGTCCCCTTATCCTACATCGCCGGCCTCCTCACCGGCCGCCCCAACTCCCGCGCCGTCGGCCCCGACGGCTCTTCCCTCACCCCTTCCCAGGCCTTCTCCCTCGCCGGCATCACCACCACCACCACCGCCGGCGCCGCCTTCTTCACCCTCCAACCAAAAGAAGGCCTCGCCCTCGTCAACGGAACCGCCGTCGGCTCCGGCCTCGCCTCCACCGCCCTCTACGAAGCCAACATCCTCTCCCTCCTCTCCGTCGTCACCTCCGCCATCTTCGCCGAGGTCATGAACGGAAAACCAGAATTCACCGACCACCTCACCCACAAACTCAAACACCACCCCGGCCAAATCGAAGCCGCCGCCATCATGGAACACCTCCTCTCCGGCAGCTCCTACGTCAAATCCGCCCAAAAACTCCACGAAACCGACCCTCTCCAAAAACCCAAACAGGACCGATACGCCCTCCGCACCTCCCCCCAGTGGCTCGGCCCCCAAATCGAAACCATCCGAACCGCCACAAAAATGATCGAACGCGAAATTAACTCAGTCAACGACAACCCCTTAATCGACGTCTCACGCAACAAAGCCCTCCACGGCGGCAACTTTCAGGGCACTCCCATTGGCGTCTCCATGGACAACACCCGCCTCGCAATCGCCGCAATCGGAAAACTCATGTTCGCCCAATTTTCCGAGCTCGTCAACGATTTCTACAACAACGGCCTCCCATCAAATCTCTCAGCCAGTCGAGACCCGAGTTTAGACTACGGATTCAAAGGCTCGGAAATCGCCATGGCCGCTTACTGCTCGGAGCTTCAGTTTTTAGCAAACCCTGTAACAAACCACGTGCAGAGCGCCGAGCAGCATAACCAAGACGTGAACTCGCTCGGGCTCATCTCGTCGAGAAAGACGGTCGAGGCTCTTGATATATTGAAGCTAATGTTTTCGACTTATCTGATTGCTTTGTGCCAGGCGGTCGATCTCCGCCACCTGGAGGAGAATCTACGGCTGGCGGTCAAGAACGCGGTTAGTCAAGTCTGCAAGAAGACTTTGACCATGGGTGTCAACGGCGAGCTTCACCCATCGAGGTTTTGCGAGAAGGATTTGCTCCGAGTCGTCGATCGTGAGTATGTATTTGCCTACGCGGATGACCCGTGTAGCGGGACTTACCCGTTGATGCAGAAGCTAAGGCAGGTGCTTGTGGACCACGCGCTGAAAAACGGGGAGATGGAGAAAAACGAGGGGACGTCGATTTTCCAAAAGATTCGGGCTTTTGAGGAGGAGCTTCGGGCTGTGTTGCCTAAGGAGGTTGAAGGGGCGCGGGCTTTGGTAGAGAAGGGAAGCCCGATTGTGGGGAATCGGGTTAAGGAGTGCAGGTCGTATCCTTTGTATAGGTTCGTGAGGGAGGAATTGGGGGCCGAGTTTTTGACGGGCGAACGGGTGGTTTCGCCTGGGGAGGAGTGCGATAAGGTGTTTGGGGCTTTGAGTGAAGGGCTTATTGTGGATCCATTGCTGGAGTGTGTTGAGGGATGGAATGGAGAGCCTCTTCCAATATGCTGAAAATTGGACTCTGTTGGGTTTACTGTTGTGTTTTTTATTTTATTTTTTGGAATAATGTGTCTTGTTGATGATGTTGTTGTTGTTGTATTTGGTGTGAAATTGGGAAGAAGTTGTGGCTGTGGGCTGTGTGTCTGTGTGTTGTTTGCTATATGTCTATGTAACTTGAGTTACTAAATGTACAAAAAGAAAGTGATGAGAGAATTGAAGTTGGTGGGATATTGTGTTGGTTGAATATCAACTATGAAGTGGTTGTGGAATGAGTACAGTATACTATTGGTAAGAAGACAGTGAGTGTGTTCAAGTTGTGAGGTTCCATCAGAAATTTCTTGCTCATTTGAACCTTTTCTTTTAATGCTTTCTTTGGGACACAATAGTGAACTGTCATATGATGGGAACATTTATGATTTAACACCACAACTATTAAATAGAAGCCCAAAATTTTTAGATGGTCTTTTCACTTGTTTGGGAAGAGGGAACTATACAATTTCACCATTTTTATAAAAATAATTTATGATATAACATCCCAAATCAGCTGATTGAGTTACACGCTCTCGATTATGGTTTATAAATCCAGATTAGTAATTCTCAGTTAATATGAGGTTGCTGGATGGGTTAGATGTTGGGTGGTACACATTGTCCTAAGATTGTGGTAGTTGAATTGTGTGGAGGTAGTTGGGATGACCTTTTCTATGACAATAGCTTGAGCAATAAGGTATTAGTATTTTGGAGTTTTGTGTTTTCTTGTACCAGAGTGTTTTGGTAATAAATTGTTTCATCTATTGACATTGTAATTCCATGGGAGAGTGATTAGGCTTTGAACTGGTCCTTGTGATATCATATGACATCTCGGATATACTCTATTTTCTAGTTTTATATAATATTATTGTTTGAGGAAAAAAAAGAGTTTTAGGATTGATTTTCAGTTAGACGTCCAATTCAATATGGCAATTAGAATAGTGTATAGTTGATTGTATTAGCGAATAGTTGATAATGGATTGAAATAGCTGAATTTGACCTAGAGAATTATATCAACGACTTATAAATTTTGGTAAATATCGGTTTGTACAACAACTTTGAAAATCTTATTTTGACATCATGTTATTATATGAATCATCTATTCTCAAAACGTGCATATAATTATGACTTGAAGTTTTTCAGAATTAAAGTTTTGGGCTAAAAAAAATAATCAATTAAGCTCCTTACTAAACAAGCCACTTAATGGATTTGACGGGTCAAACCTAAAGTGAGATTCACTTCACCAATTTTACACCAATCAGCTAACATTCAAATAAAAGCCAATTAATTTTACTTACTTAACTATTAGAGTGTCTATATCGATAATACTCCCGGTGCTTTGCAGGTATGGGGAGGAAAAGTCAAGTTCAAGCAACATTGAAAATATTTAGTAAGAGAAATGCTCGATTTGGCTCGGTCCGATTGCACCCGACGTGTCACCCAAAAAAAGAAATAATAATAATAATAACCACTCTCTATATATAATTGTTGACAATTATTTTTGTTTTGCCGCTCTTTTCCGTTACAATTTCCATTTATCAAATAATTATATATTTATTTTTCTATATTACATAATAGTTATTATTAATTAATTATAAATTCATGTTAGTGATATTCAATTTACTTATTTTTTCAACTATTTATTAAAAATTACGCAACTTTTTTATTAAAATTATTTAATTATTTGTTAGCTCATTTAGCAAGTTTTTTTTATTAAAATTAGTTAATTATTTTTTTATGGCATAACCAAATTCTTTAAAATTTTGTACAAAAATACTAAAACAATAATTTTAATAATTATTTAATCTAATTAATGGGTTATAATCAACTAAGATTGCAAAAATTATATAATTACAATTAATATAAATATTAATATGTAAGTTATATATTAAAATTTATAAATTGTGATACACTCATATATAACTTATGGTTTTTAAATATTATATATACACATATACATATAACATATAAAATTTTATGTTCATCTTAACATGTGCTCATAATTGAATACTAGTAATAATTGTAATAATAATATTTCTAGCGACATAAAAGAAAATATTTGTTAAAATAAAAATACATAAGTCATTTCGCTGACTTTGACCTCCCAAACGCTCATAGACAAATCTCCTTCCTCAAAACTTCATCACGTAATTTTCTTTTCGCTAATAAATAAATATTCTGTTATTCGATCAAAATTGGTTGATTCAATACTGCGCGCAGGACCGTAGCCTGAAAGGCTTAGCAGCTTGTTAATGGCGTTGCATACCGCCAGACGGCTCGCCCTGATCCGACCCGGTGGATTATCCTCCTCCGCAAACCCTATCTTCTTCGATCGGAGTTTCTCGTCCTCCGCCGCATCGGATTCTAATCTGATTCGCGCCACCCTCTTTCCCGGAGACGGAATTGGGCCTGAGATCGCCGAGTCCGTCAAACAGGTACGAAAACGTGGCCCGTCGATAATTTATCCTTGTGTAGTTAAGCAGGCTTTTTTATTTTTGCACCTTTTGAATTCTGATGAGCGGGTTGAAGTATGCGAAGTTTCCTTGTGCTGCGTATTGGAATTAGCGGTGTTTGAGTTGTTATCGAGCTTGAATTTCATGGTACAGTTATGGGTTGTGCGTGCGTGTGTAGAGTTGATGATCCACGTGATTGTTGAAGGAATGGAGATGGCTGAACAATTGTGCATGTGTGTATTTCGTATGATCATAAAGGAGAATGTTCGGTCACGTTTAGAGAATTTTTCTTAATTTTGTGCTTGTATACAGTCGAGCACACGACCTAGATTTTTCTTCACTTGATTGCTGGTATAACTTCACAATAGGAGGAAAAAAAATGACAAATACTAATGAAGGAGACTGTCCAATTTTACACGAACTCTGTCCTGTCTGGCCGAGCCCTGTGAGTTGCATAAAACTAATGAAGACGTGGTTGAGTGAAAACAACAACAACAACAACAACAACAACATAGCCTTTTAGTCCCAATCAAGTTGGGGTAGGCTAGGGTTGAGTGAAAAAAGTATAAGCATTTTTACGCATTCGGGCGCTGTTAGTATATAGTAAAAGGAATTTCTCACTGCTTTTATCAGTGATCAATTTCAAGATAGGCTATAATTGAGCTCAGTTATTACTGGATAAATGGTTTTGGTATGTGACTCATGTTATTTGTAATTCATTTATAATGCATTCGGTATTTTGTTAGTCAAAGGTGCAGAAATATTGCATCAGCACACCGTGTCCTGGATGTATGATGTGATTGTATTGTGCTTAAATGTTTAACTTTTGATGTCTCATGTTTGTCAATACATTTTGCTATTGTTGGAACAGGTTTCAACGTATTTTGACTTACTTAACTGAAGTGGTAATTGATTAGTAAATACTGGTGTAACATGCGATAGTAAAGATGATTACACAGAAGAAACTTTTCTGATTCTACTTTACCTTTTTGTGAAGTAACATAACTAATTGGTGGAAACCCAGGTGTTTAAAGTTGCAGATGTGCCTATTGAATGGGAAGAACATTTTGTGGGGTCAGAAATCGATCCTTGTACCCAAAGTTTCTTGACACGGGAAAGTCTGGAATCTGTGAGGCGAAACAAAGTCGGCCTAAAAGGGCCTATGGCCACACCAATCGGGAAAGGTCACCGCTCGCTTAACCTTACCTTGAGGAAAGAGCTCAATCTGTACGCCAATGTTAGACCTTGTTACAGCCTACCTGGCTACAAGACAAAATACGATGGTGTTGATCTCATTACTATTTGTGAAAACACCGAAGGAGAATACAGTGGTCTTGAACATCAGGTAAGAATTAAGATTATCTTCGGCATGAACTGAATCCTAAAGTAACTCATATGTTGTCAAATTCTGATTAATGATTAAGCTCCTTGAGTTTGTCTTAGGTGGTCAGGGGCGTTGTTGAGAGTCTCAAGATCATTACACGACACGCGAGTCTAAGGGTTGCAGAGTATGCTTTTCACTATGCTAAGACCCATGGAAGAGAAAGAGTATCTGCCATTCACAAAGCAAATATCATGCAGAAAACTGATGGTCTTTTCCTTAAGGTCTGACCGCCTTTTATATTATTTCGAACAAGTTCTTTCACTTTTTTCTGCATCCAGCGCTTCATTCTTCTTCCCATGCTTTCAGTGTTGTCGTGAGGTTGCAGAACGTTACCCAGAGATAAAATACGAAGAGGTTGTGATTGACAACTGTTGTATGATGGTACGAAAGATTTTTATCTCCATTAAATACGAGTGTTACTATTCTATTGAAGTGAAGACCTATTAATATAATGATCCAATCGTGATATTTCTTTTTCCTCAATGTACAGCTTGTGAAGAATCCATCCCTTTTTGACGTGCTGGTAATGCCGAACCTTTATGGTGACATAATCAGTGACCTATGTGCTGGTTTGATTGGAGGCTTGGGCTTAACTCCCAGGTAATATTCTCTTCCATCGGGTCTCTCAAAAGTATCTCAATCATATTTAATTAAGTCTTACTTAATCTGTTCCCCAAACAGCTGCAATATTGGTGAGGGAGGTATCGCCCTTGCTGAAGCAGTACATGGCTCCGCACCTGATATTGCTGGAAAGGTTCGCATTTAAACGGTTCTATATTTTCTACTGCTCTTCTTTTAATGATACACCCGATATTTGCTGAAATTCATTTTTTAACAGTAGATTTATTTCGATGCATCAATTCATGGCTGGATTTCATATGTATATATCTTCTGGATCGTGCATTTTCTTTCGCCTTCATTATTCAACCGAACCTTTTTGTTGTAGAATTTGGCAAACCCAACGGCTTTGCTCCTGAGTGCTGTGTCCATGTTGCGCCATCTGAATCTTCATGAGAAAGCAGATAGAATCCAAGACGCTGTACTGAAAACGATTGCAGAAGGTAAGTACCGAACGGGCGATCTTGGTGGGAAATCGACGACTACGGACTTCACCAAGGCCATCTGTGATCATCTTTCAACGGTCGATAGTTCGATGTAGTCTTCTGCAACATTGTTTTCTTCGAATGCAAATTTTAGATCATTAATTCATTTTTGAGGCATGATTAAATTGCTTCAAGGAGAGGTTTTTTCAAAGCTATTTTGCTTTTAATGGAGCGAGTAAACTATAGACACGATGGCACTTTTTTTAAGGAGAAAAAAAATCTTTGGGTGTTTGCAAATTCGAGTGGAGACTCAGATTTTATCTTCCCATACAATTCGAGTGGAGACACGATAGCATTTTTGTGTTTTTATTGTTGTTTTGTTTTGTTTTGTATTGTTTTGTTCATACATTTTATTGTTTTGTCGGTGATTCCTTAAATGTACATAAATAATCGAGAATCCCGTCGGTGCTTCGTGGTTTGGGAGGAAGATTTCCTTTGAAATATATTACTCTCGAGCAATATTGGTTATAGAATTAAGTCANATCACTTTTCCCAATCATAAAAAAAGTAAAAATTCATCATGTGCTTTCATTACAAGATCATACAAAAGTACCATTGCACATAAAATTTAATTACAAGATCATACAAAAAGTTCACACACATTATGTAAAAAAACTTCATTAAAGTATGCAAACTTTTAGACTTAAATATTAATCTCTCCTATTTTTATTATTTGTCATTCTGGCTTAATTGATCATTTGTTAAATAATGTCGTTTTGGTTATTTTATACATATTTTTCCATTATCACTTTTATCTAACTAATAAATACACTACGTCTTTCCATATTCACTCTCCATTTTTTCTCAAAACATCAATCTGTATCCTCATTAATGAGAGTTATTATTGACAAAAAAAATATTCTTAATTATTGTGCAACTTCTCAAAACGATATTTATTAAAAATAGGAGGGAGTATATTTTAACAACATAAATAAAAATAAGATATTTTTATAATAGAAATATTCAGTTTTAATTAAAAAAATGTCACGAGTCCACCTCCCTAATTATTATGTAGTTTCATGAATTTGTTTACACAACTTATCACTGTTTATTTTTTCCTTTTTCCCCCTCTCTTCTAATGAGTATCAGCCATTTTTGTCCTCTTTTTTTTTTTTATTAATTGACTAATGTAATTTTTAAATTTTAATTAATTCGCCAGTTTAGTTTTCGATGAAGGGCAGTAAAAATAAAAAATGATTTTCAAAATCTCACCGAAGTTGGTGGGAGAAGATCTCAGCCGTCCAAAGTTTCCACCCCCTAACCCGGCCCTACCCTCAACAACCCGCAGTACAGTTACTCCGTATTTATGGACCGACCTTATATAAACACACACACACACACCAAACTCTGTGCTCTTCCTCATAGCTCCCTTTGAACTCCACAAGCGTTCAATCCAAGCTCATTTTCATCTCAAATCGCTCGACAATGGAGTACGAAGGAATCCTCCTGGGAATGGGTAATCCTCTCCTCGACATCTCTGCCGTGGTGGATCAGGAATTTCTCGACAAGTAATTTTCTCTACTTTTTTTTTGGGCTCACGCGCCTCGATTACATGCATGTTCGAGCCTGAGATCTAGCGATTTTTGGTATTGTATAATGTAGATTGATTGTTTGGTTGCTTTTGGTTTGAGCGGATCTGAGGAGTTTGTGATGAATGTTATTGTTTGTGTTGGTGGAATTTTGTGAGCTGGTTTTGCTAGATCCAGGATCTGGCGTTAGTTATTGAGGCGAATTGTTTTTGTTTAGCTGTGATTTAAATGGAATCTGGTGGTGTATGGTGAAGCTAATGTAGTTTTTATGCTTGGCAGATATGATCTTAAGCTGAACAACGCGATTCTGGCCGAGGAGAAGCATCTACCTCTGTGAGTAGTTTGATTTACATTTTTTTTTCCTCCATGGATACGCTGGAATATGTTGCTGGTTTGAATTGTGTTTAAAGTTAATTTGATGGATGTGTCCGTGGTTGGAGTTATTGTTTGTGTTGGCTCAACAGTAGTCCAGCATTGTTATTCTGGACAGCTGGTAGAAATCAAATAAATCACTGTCATGGTTTAGGACTCCGGTAAACTCGGTAATAGTGTTGATTTATTGTTAAATTCGTGATTGGTACTGCTCAACTAAATCTAGAAGTGGTGGTTATGCATGCTGCCATGTTGTGTAATGAGCTGCCAATGGTCACCATGTGGGCATTTCTTAATTTCATCTTCTAGTTGGGAGGATAACTTTCTGAGACTTGATAATTGATTAACCATGTTTTCTGAGCTATTGATTCAAATTTTGAAATTATACAAAACCATTGGGTAGTGTGACTGAGTGAGATTAATAGATCTATAGAAAGTTTAATAATGTAAATGAAGCAATAATGTATTTTGAAGAAGAAATGATTAATAATGATTAGTGATGTATTCTTGATCGATAATGTAATCCCTCAGGTATGAAGAAATGGCATCCAAGTTCAAAGTGGAGTACATTGCTGGAGGTAGTTTATTTTCTGTTTGTTCTTGAATTTTTCCAATTGGTTATTGTGTATGCCGGTGTTTATTATTAGGCTAATCTAACTTTTATACTGCAGGGGCTACTCAAAATTCAATCCGAGTCGCCCAGGTACATAAACAGAACTTGTCAATATCTTGATGATAATCTGTGTCAGTTCACTCTATTAACAATTAAGTACTATGTAAACGTGTAATAATTCAAGTTGCTATTTTACAGTGGATGCTTCAAATTCCTGGCGCAACGAGTTATATGGGTTCCATTGGGAAAGACAAGTTTGGAGAGGAGATGAAGAAAAATGCTACACAAGCTGGTGTTAATGTAAGTAACTTATTTCTGTTTGATCCCCCATTTGCTGTGGTAACTTTTTATCCTAATCAATATATATATTTTCTGCCTTCTTCCATGTGGTTGCTCTAGGTCCATTATTATGAGGATGACTCTCCAACTGGTACTTGTGGTGTATGTGTTGTTGGTGGCGAAAGGTCTGTATCTTTAAAGAGATATCATTTTCTTTGTTGGCCTTTCATTTTCTTGGCTAACTAAGTCAGTTAAAAATATTTTACAGGTCACTCGTTGCCAATTTGTCAGCTGCAAATTGCTACAAACCTGACCACTTAAAGAAACCTGAAAACTGGGCACTGGGTATGCTCTACTTGACTTGTAGGCACTGTCTAACTTCGTTTAATCCTATTAACTTATTTACCTTTTTGACAGTGGAAAAAGCCAAATTCTACTACATTGCTGGATTTTTCCTCACAGTTTCCCCAGAGTCTATCTTGCATGTTGCAGAGCATGCAGTTGCTAATAACAAGGTAAGAACTAAGAAGCTTGATAATTAATCTATGTAATAAATATAGAAATGTAGTTATGTTTCAAAATCACACAGCATGTCCTATTTTGCAACTGCACTGCACACATTTGGAGGGAAAGTTATCGTAAGACAAATACAAACCCTAGGGGGTCTTTATAATTATAAAAAACACATGCACAGTTTACTGCAATACCATAACATCTGATCAATGTTGATTTACGTGTAGATTTTCTTGACGAACCTTTCTGCTCCATTTATCTGCGAGTTCTTCAAGGATGTTCAAGACAAAGTATTCCCGTAAGTGTGGTTTCTTGAAATTTTTAATTGGATGAATCATTGAAAACATACAAACTTTGATTAAAGGCACACCACATTTAATTGGGTTACAGGTACATGGACTATGTTTTCGGAAATGAAACTGAAGCAAGAGCTTTCTCCAAAGTTCATGGCTGGGAGGTAACATACTAACACGTCTTCACCAAACCAGATTCCGTAATATACTTATTATTAACCTGTTGTACAATTTAAACATGACTCTTTCGAATGAACAGACAGAGAACGTTGAGGAAATAGCCGTGAAAATTTCCCAGCTGCCAAAGGCATCTGGGACCCACAAGAGAATTACTGTTATTACACAAGGTGCGGATCCAGTTGTTGTTGCCGAGGATGGAAAGGTGAAGCTGTTGCCCGTTATCCCATTGCCAAAAGAGAAACTTGTCGATACCAATGGTGCAGGTGTGTGACTTTTTGTGGGACTCGAATGGCAAAACTTTTCCACAATGTTTACTTGAATCCATCTGCCTATATATATTCAACTATCCAAGGGATCATTAGATAAGTCTTACTCTTACACTAAGAATTAGATAAGTAAAAACTTATTTGCCATTAATGAGCTACCTTTTTGCCATTTTTTTTAGGTGATGCATTTGTGGGCGGATTTTTGTCACAATTGGTTCTCGGTAAACCCATAGAGGAATGCGTGAGGGCCGGATGTTACGGAGCCAATGTCATTATTCAAAGATCCGGCTGCACCTACCCGGAGAATCCCGATTTTAAATGAGCTGCACTCCAATTTTCCGTTAAATTTTTCTTCATCCTTGAATTATGAAACATCGAAAAACTTGTTCCTGGTATGTTTTTGCGGGTATTTGTGTGTGCGCTATCGGTGTAGTGCCTATTATTCATTTGTGATTTTTGAGAAGCCTTGATGAAACTGTTTGTACTTGTTTTGGTTTGCCACTCATTTACATATATTTAAATCCAATCAGCTAGTTGAATAATTTTGGTTATCTTTTGCTATACCGTGTGTTGAGCTCCAAATTTGTGGGAAGATCTTTAGCTGATCATCTACACGAGTATATATATCTATCGTATTTGATTGATGATTCAAGAGAATAAATCTGTTTATCCAAATTGGGCGCAGTGTGGGCTACATAGTTCAGATTTCTTGTTGGGACATGAGAGTATGAGTGTCATTTGTTCAAATGAGTCTGTAGCTATCATGAACTCAATAGAGTATAATGTAGGATCGAGCTTGTACAACTATTTGTTTAGTGAGAACTGAGAACCGTGTGGTACCTTATTGTCTTTCTACGTAAAATCTGTTCTATTCTGCTTATCCAAATTTATGAAGAATGACTGTTCTTCCTTTGGTATTATGACTAATAGAATGGTGTGTCAAAATGAAATGATTATGCCAGTACTATTAAGTAGCAAATATTTGTTGCTCCTAATGGGACTTGGCATTGTTATAAGGTATAAATTCTGCAAATTACCTTTTGGCAGAAAGTGTTTTTACTAATGACTTAAATAAATGTATGATTTCTACTCTAAGTTGTAACGAACTTTAATTATGTTCTTTAGCGAAAAAATGCAAGCAGTTTGATTTCGGAATGAAGTTTNGAAAAAAAAAAAAAAAAGAAAAGAGTATGTGGCTGCTGGGATTCGAGCCCAGGTCTCCACGGCCACAACGTGGAATTCTCACCACTAAACTACAGCCACATTGGTGCTTGTACGTTGACGCTTATTTACCAAATATATAGGCAGAAGTTGTGAGTGCTCCCTTAAAAATTAATAAATAAACTTCATTGAAACCATGTCCATGCGTGAAGTTTTCAATTTTACCAAACGATCTAATCACTTTTCATAAAACTGCTATATAATAAACTACCCATTATTTCAACTCAACCTCCTATATCAGATTGAGAGTGGCAATTTTAAGCTGCATAAGATTATTTCAGCAGTAGAATGTGAACTTGTTCAATGTCAAAAACACCGTTGGAAAATTAGAAGCTGGGAAACAAAAAACACAGTACAGCCATATATAGACTGCATAATTTACCAAACCTCAAATCTAGGGTGGAATGTACGTCTCCGTTCTCACAACTTTCACAATCAAATCTGAGTTATGTAAAAATTTCAAAACAATAGCAGTCGAATTCCCCGTTTTTCCTCCACAAAAGAAAGTTGCTAAAAGATGTTAACGTCGGATGCCAGAGTAAGGCCCGTGAAATGGATATTACGAAATTGACAAGCAAAAAGACTACAAAAGATCTCGTTTAACTCAAGATGACGGTTGTTCGTCTCCTTGATCCCCACCCGAGTTCTCTTTCGCTGCCAATCCTCTTATTTTCACGTCATAATAAACTTCCTCGACTCTTCTGAGGTCATACTTCATTCCTTCAACATTGGAAAAAAAAATAAAATAGTTTTAATTCGAACTAAATTGGTACTAACGAACACTAATAGCCCCATAATAGATATAACAAGAATAAATAGTAGAAAAAAATTAATCTAAAGGCGGGTTTACCATCAAATTTCTTGCGCAGAAAGTCATTTCGGAGGTTGAGCATTCGAAATGCAGCATGCAGATCAGTTAGAAATTTCAGTACTTTTCTTGGGCAGTCATAATCCCCAGCAGTCACTTGGTTAACAACATACCTTGGCTGCGGGAAAAAAATAAAATTAAAAAAAAATCTCGATATAAAGCAAAATGCATAAAGCAACAAGGTAATAATCATAATACAAGGTCACAGAAAAACTCATGTTAGATTAAGCTAAACGCAATTTCACATTTTCCACTTGGGAACATATTTTCTGATATAAATATATGAAACGTCTAAAACCCAAATGTTGCATTTCTCGAGAGTGAAGTGTACATATTATTAAAGCTGAGTAGGGGAAAAAGTTTTTAAGATGCTTACTAGATCATTGGACATAAAACAAATTCCTGCATGAGAACAAAAGATTCATATCAAAACACAATCTAAAAGCGCATTAAAAGAGAACGGTGCTTGGTGCAGTAGCAGGAAAGAAGCTACATAAAAGGGTTGTTGGCCATAAATCAGATGATTACCTACGAGATAGTCTTCAACATCGAGACCAAATTCCACGGGGTTCACTGTATATATATTTGGGGAAACAGAAAATTCAGATACAAGCCCACATTAATGAGCCTACAAATCAGATATGACGAGAATAGAGAATACAGTCACAAGAATTAAGCAAGAATGGTTATAAACAAAGGAATTGAGATTAAACACTAAAATACTAGCTCAGGCAGATAAGTTCAAGTATAATTCATACTTTACAAATTAAAAGCAATTTACATCAAGATTGTGTAGAAATACCAAAGCCACCCGAAAAGTGCCAAACAAATTTCACCCAACAGTAATTAAGCAGAAAAAACATGTCATGAACTCTGAAAGTAGATTTACAGAACAAAATTGGATTAATGCATAAACCAGAAACTTCACAAAAGATTCTATTTCCTAAAAGTAGAAAACCGGAGGTACTTAAAGAACTTCGGTATTGCCCAAGTCACAGCAAAACACACAAAAACACACAAACGAATAAAAAAAGAAAACATTTTTTCCATGGGAGTGGCCTAGAGATGAAAATCAGCTCAGTGGCTCCTCGCAACAATTAAAAGACAACAATAAGAATCCCAATTTGTGTCTAACTTATATTTCAAGATAATTTTGGAGTAATTAGAACTTACACCCAAGTTTTTCTTCAGCCTCCGCGTGCAGAAGAAGACTCTCAGTTTCTAAGTAATGCATGAAGGCAAGCAAAGACACCACTGTTTGAGTCTCAGTCCTCCAATCACCATGATACCTTCACAAAACCAACAAATCAAAGATATATTTTAGCTTCCAAAAGACGAAATAATTCGAGCACAACAAATTCTCCTTCTCACCTGTAATACTGCCCAGGATATTCTTGGATAATCTCAGCAAGTTTGCTGTACAGTTCCCTCAACACAGGAATCTGTCCCTTTGCCTTCTCCACAACCTCTATTTAAAAATACCAGCTTTTAGCGACAAAAACATCACAAAAAACAAAAACCCCACAAAAAGAAGAGAAGATAAATAATATAATTTTAAGTTTCCATAATGTAACGCTCCAAAAATTTCTCTTCCTCTCCCAATTTAATTTCCACTAAATTGCAAGACATAAAACAAACATTAACTTCAAAAGGAGAGGATTCCCATAAAACCCATGTTAGAATATTGAGTGATAAATTAAGATATATTAAGTTGTTAAACCAACTTATTAATTTGGACAACCACTTCCCAACCATTTTAAATATTTTGATCAATATAATGCGTGTAGAAATAAAAATTGGTGGACAACTCAACCAATTCACACCCAACTCAACAATTGATTCCTCATGTGTGCTATATAAATGTGTGTTGAAAGAAGGAGAAAAAGACACAAGAAATAGAGAACACAGAAAGAAAGAAAGAAAGAAAGAAAGAAAGAAACACGGTAGAAGAGAGGAAAGAATAAAGGGAAGAAAAAAAAAATAAAAAAAAAATAAAAAAAATAGAGAAAATTATCTTATAGATAATTTTATTTTTTAGTGCTCAATTCTCGACTCCGTTCTAGTTCGCCGGAGCTCGTAAATCTGGTGTGCTACAGATTTAGAGACGTTTACCGTTGTATCTTTGGAGAAGTTACGCCTGAACCGTTAGTTGCCACACGGGGCGTATTCTTCTTGCTGAAAGAGTTTTACTGGCCTCGGCTAAAATCTTTCCGTTTTAGGTTTTAATTTATTTTCCAATTGTAATTTATTTTTTTCAGTTCTATTGTAATTTTCTATTTTTTAGATTATTTGTAAGAACTGAAAAATACATATCAGTTCGTAAGGATTCCTGTGTAATTTTTATATCCGATTTCTAACAACCCAATAGTACGAAAGCTCACACTATCACCTTGGCAACATCAAACAGCCAAATGAAAACTGAAAAGAAAAAAAAAAAGGACCAGAAAAATAGGGCAAAAATAAAGCTAAAAAACCAGAGAAAATTACCAGGTATAGGGCGAGACTGGTGAATAAGCAGAAGGCTCGACTGGATAATCCTCGTGACGGACTCGATCTCCGAGGCGACTCCCCGAATACGCTCACGCAGGCCGCCGGAGCCGTCCAGCTGGTGCCGGAACACCTCGAACTGCTTCTCGAGCGCGGCGGCGGTGGGAGAAGAGGGCGCGTTGGAGCCACTCACGTCGCTGGCCATCGAGCTGAGTGTGGAGAGTCCGCCGGCGGCGCGCCACGGGAGGAGGGCGAGTGGGGCGGCGCGGTGGGGGTTAGGGTTTAAGGGGCGAATGGGAAATGAGAGTTTGGTGTAAATGACGCTTCGAAATACTGATTTCATCTCTCACTCGATTGTGTGAAGAAAATGAAAAAATTATTTGTGTGGCGATATGCTACTTTTATTAAACTGTTAATTTTATTTTATTAACATATAAAAAACATATAATAAAAATTTTGTAATTGTAGTTATAAACGTAAGTGAGAACAATTCCATTTTAAAACATATAAATACATCATATTTTGTTTAAGATTAATATTTTATGACTCATTATGTTAAAATTTGGTGACCATAACCATTGCAAAGTCTCCTACATTCTATAAATATATATCTATTCGGTAAATGTGAACTCGAAACATGTTAGAATTATTATAACTAACTCATTAAAAACTTTAACTTTAGTAAACATAATATTTTTATTATTATTTTGGATAATCAACCCCAAAACCAAAAATTATTATTAATATAATGTTACTCAAATATGTCTCTACTCGCTTTCAATGAAATAAATTGAATAAACTCTCATTTTTATTTTACTCAAAATCGTCTACGACGTAAACGAGTAGAGTTGTAATCTGCTCGAGCTTTTATTGAACTCAACTGCTAACTAGATGACTATACATTTATTAGAGTTGAGTTCGACTATGAACTAGTTGATTTACATAATTTTACATAATAAATTATATTTTTTATTCTTATCGAGCATCCTCATTAAGAGCTCAAACTTTATTCATTAATTAAACGAGTTTTATTTAGAGCATTCATAATGTTTTTGGTTCAATCACAAAAAATTACATGCCACCTAGAAATAGACTAAGTTGAAAAGAAATATATTCTCCAATGCAAATAAAGTAGACTGAGTCCTGCTGATGTGGAGTCAGAAAAAAAAGACCCGATCTACCATTAAAGTCTATTTTAGACCTAAGTAGAAACCTAATCTATTTGAATCGTGAATTTTATTAATTTCACATAAATTTATCCATGTCATCCAATACTTATTTACATGCCACATAAGCAATATTAGACCCAACTAGACCAATGCATTGTAGATGCGTTGACTCTCAAAAGTCTCATCCCATTTAAAGGTTTGAACGGAAAGTCAACTAAAATTGTAAAATACTGAATTAAGATTATTATTATTATTTAGAACATTTTATGTCGTTTATTCATGGAGGACAGTTGAGTGTTGTATTAATTGTTGTGCTCCTCAACAGTCCCACCGAGACCTTCTCAAGAAGACTTCGTCTTTCCCAAGTCTCGCATGGAGAAGTCTTATTTCCTTAAACAGTCCGTAAAGACTGGATTTTTCAATTTTCATGGGCAATTCACATTATACCCAACACAGAAATCACCAGCACACGAAACCCAGAATTTCGAAAAACCCAAAAGGTAAAAAAGAAAGAAAGAAAAAAAAAGGTAAAATTCTTGCTGGGGTTTGATCTTTTCGTTCAGATATGCAATTTAGATTGTACGGGGTTTTTGAATATTTACTAACTTAGCTCATTTTTCTGAAAGATTGATCTTTTCTTTATGGGTTTTGATTTTTCTGCTTTAAATTTCCATATTTAAGAAAAAAAAGCACCGATTTTTTGGGAACTCAGGTGTCTATGGCATGCAGGCCAGGATGGTGTTGGGTTCAATTTTGTTATAGCTTGATCATGTTTTTAATCAGTGTTTGCATGGTTGTGCTGTAATTGGCTGAATATTGAGTGTAGATAATGTGATTGGAGAAGGTTTTGGAGGTGTTTTTTATTCACACATTTCAATTTTTTCCTTATTTCTTTTATTTGTTCGAATTTCCTTTTGCGAAAGGAGAAATTGTAGGTTCGATGCTTGCGTCTGTGATCCTTCCTGATCAGATATGTGGAAAAAGGCATGGAAATTTGGCTGTTTGATTTTGTGACTTGGTATAATCTGTAGTTTGTATGCAGTAATTGGTCTATAAATTAGTAGCCATTCTCCTCTTGATTTTCCTTTACGTAATCTCGTTGGTTTTGTTAGTCATAGCTCATGTAGAGAGATCAATTCTCCCACTACATCGATTATTATGTTATAGTTTGCACGATTTCAAATGATTTTCTATTGTTTTCTTTATCAAATTTCCTTACCCTACTTGTCTATGTTTAGATACCGAATTTGGAGAGGAAAAACATAATAGGAAGACCGAATTGTTTTAGCTCATCAAGAATTAGTCATTTCAAGCAAGAACAAAATTCCTTTCCTTCTAAACTTTTCTCCCAGGTGTGTAATCTAACTCCATCTTGATTACTAAATAGGATTTTTTCAAAGTTGCTCGATGAAGTGTTTCGAACTCTGCAAAGTTGAGAAAAATGAAACGAACGACACTCAGAAGACAAACTCATCGTGCTCCCTATTTTCCCTTTGTAAAATGAGGCCTTCCGTACTCACATTCATCTCCCGAAACAGATCAGACCCGAGAGCCGGGCCCATAGGAAATAGCCCGAGCCCGAATTTATCGAGCAGGCCCAATAATCTAAAGGTCTTTACTTTATCCGAATTAAAACAAGCAACTAGAAACTTCAGCATGTCTGCCAAACTCGGTGAAGGTGGGTTCGGGTGCGTTTTCAAGGGCATTATCGGTAGCTCACACGATCCAGCCAAGAAAATCAATGTGGCTATTAAACAACTGGGTAAAAAGGGTCTGCAGGTATATTTTTTTGTAAAATAAAAAGTAAAAATGAAGTCTTGTTTTTTTTTTTCTGATTTTTTTTGTAAGTGATTATTTGCAGGGCCACAAAGAATGGATGACTGAGGTAAATGTTGTGTGTGGCGTGGACCACCCGAACCTCGTGAAGCTTATTGGCTACTGTGCAGAGGACGATGAAAGAGGAATCCAACGTCTGCTCGTTTACGAACACATGCCGAATGGAAGTGTGGCGGACCATTTATCGTCTAATTCGATTTTCGCTCTTTCTTGGCAAACGAGGCTGAGGATCGCCTTAGATACTGCTTGTGGGCTCACGTACCTTCACGAGGAAATGGGTTTTCAGGTAGTTTGTTTATTTATTTATTTATTTTTGTATTATGAATTAAGGGATTGTTGTAAATTTTGTAACTTTTTTCTTTCAATGAACAGATTATCTTTAGGGATTTCAAATCTTCGAATATTCTCCTAGACGAGCATTGGAATGCCAAGCTGTCGGACTTTGGGTTGGCTCGATTGGGCCCTTCGGAAGGAATGACGCATGTGTCGACCGAGGTATATATGCTCGAGCATGCCGTTTTTACTGGACTTAATTCACATTCATACATTCCACATTTAAATCCTCAAAATATAGAAAATTAGGAAAAACGACTTGTTCGTTCTTTATCACAATGCACAACTACTAAAATAGAGCCATTCACTATCATTTTCTCTTCTCCCCTTGCGAATCCTATAAAAAAAATCCTATCTTGATCACTTCTATTTATATAATTCAAATTGGCAACGAAACATCAAAATTCAGGTAATTTCCTATAAAAAATCCAATCTTGATAATTTCTATATATATTCGAATCGGCAACGTTACATCATCAAAATGCAAGTAAATTAATACATTACCAAGACCAATTTAGGGCAAGATTGGATATAAATAAAATCGGTTTTGATTGGATTTATTAGTTAAAGTGAGTTAATTTTGAATAAAGTTGACTGAAGGGAGGATTGAGTGAGATCCTGAGTTTGTATTTATATAATATTTAAAATATAATAATTAAAGTTGATGAAATGTAAAAATAGGAGATGCGTTATTGAAAATGATAAGTAATTCAAAATACGTGATATTATTTGATTATATTGATAAGAGTTGAGTTGAATTAAATCTGAGTTTGATTCTGAGTTAAGCAGCGTAAAAAAATAATCCGATCAATTAAAACCAAATAATTTAATTTCTCTTAGCCAATCGCGCATTTCCATTAATTTGTTAGAATCATAAATTTTATTCGGGCCCATGCACGAAACACAGGTGGCGGGGACCATGGGGTACGCTGCCCCCGAGTACGTGCGAACGGGCCACCTCACGTCAAAAAGCGACGTCTATAGCTACGGTGTATTCCTCTTTGAGCTCATCACCGGCAGGCGGCCCCTCGAGCGCAACAGGCCCAAGCCCGAGCAAAAGCTCCTCGTTTGGATCAAGCCCAACCTCAAGAGCCCAACAAAATTTCGCAAGATATTGGACCCAAGGCTCGATAGGGAACGAGCCCTTGAGTCGGCCCTTCGGCTCTCGATCGTGGCCAGCCGGTGCATGGTGAAGCAGCCGAAGGCCCGGCCCGAAATGAGCCGGGTTCGGGAGATGGTTAGTGAAGAGGTCGAGGCGTATATTAAGGGTGAGAGGATAATGGGCTGTGGTGGGCCCAAAGGCCGTGCACGGCCTGCTAAGCTCTCGAAAACTTTAGTGGCCCGGTAAGTTTATACGAATAGTAAAGTCGGATTTGGCGGGCATTTTGCGTGTTTTTTTCGAATTTTTGAAGATATAAATAAAATAATAGTTGGTTGCTAGTGTTGTTTTGAGAAGTGTGAGACCATAGTACAAATTTGGAAAAAAATTTCAATTAGAGTTTGTTTTTCGGGTGAAAATCTATAATAATACCCTTGTTTTCGTGGTAATTGGGCCAAACGTTCAATAGTACTTTTGGGTTTGAAAGACTCTGGCAAGTATATGAGGTCCAGCCAGCCAATTTCATGCAGGGCCCACGCATTTCCTTGATATTTCCACTCAGTATCAAATTACATATATTGTGAAAAAAACCGATGTGAATAAAAAGAAAATTCTTCATGTAAGACACATTATTTTATAAAAGTGTTTAGTATGCTAATTAATTTATTTTAAAAATAATGTTTTTTTAGAAACTATAACCAGTAGCCGATGTAAAATTTGCCGTTGCAAACGAAATAAATCACGTTCCATAATTATCAATTGAATTCATATTAAATATGAGAAAATAACACTCATGTAAGTAAGGCATTTAGGATATATATCAACTAGAATTTTNTGATTTGTATAAATGTGTCAATAAAACAATATTACTAAATGTTAAATCCAGCTATGTCTCTTTTTAAATATAAATGGACAAAAAAAAAATGCAGTATAAAATTGCAGAAAAAAGTGTATAATTTAAAGCGTTTTGGTAAGCCCCATAACATAGTTTCTAATTAATTTATTTAATTTGCTTATGATTTCTTATGTTTAAATAAGTTTAGTTATCTAGGATGAATTTTTCTTTTTTTTGATGGAGTTTCTCTTGTAAGCTTCTTTACATGGATTTTTAAAAAAATATTTTAAAGTTATTTTCCAATTAACTTATCAACTAATTTTATAATTAACTTTTATTCTATCACCCAAATTTCGGCCACTAACCATAAACACCTAAGCTTGAAATTCAAGTATGAGGTATCAATTAACTGGTTATTATTATTTATATTTAGCTTTACGTCTAATTTAACCAAGCGTACCCGATTAAATTTGATAAAATACAAAAAGCGTAAAATCATATATTTAAATTATCAATAGTTGAAAATATGTAACTGAATAAATAATAAATTTTATTGAAAAATATGTATTGATATGATTGATAGAAAAAAAATTGAATATATAAGTTGGAACGTATAAATGTATCGGGAGTGCGCTCAACAATGTACGAACAAGTATAAAAACTAAAGTTTGCGGAAGCAATAACCAAAGATATAAAAACTCTTCAGGGAAGCATCTCACTTCCCCTCAGAGCTCTAACTAACAAACACATAGTTTTGATTTACAAAATAGAACTCCCTTCTATTCTAACCACAACTATGATCTAGCCTATCAATTACTTCTCCGGCCACGTCCCATGGACTTATTTTACACACTTACTCCCTAAGTGTAAATGATTAAGGTGTTCAAAACAGAATAAACGAAATCAATACAACTGAAATGGTTTCAGTTCCTCGATGATCAAGTAATCCGAGAACTGTACACAAAGGAAATAAAAATGTAAGCAAGATACTTGAAGCTTGAAGGTGATGAATAATAGCCCTCGTTTCAGCAGCCGTCCTTCAATCTTCAATATCGGTTTATATATGATTTCCTAGATTCCCACGGTCCTTGGTCTCTCTTTGGTATATCCAAGAAGTCCTACTAAGTAAAAGACTCTTCTTCTCTCTCCAAATATTCACTTGCCTTAGTTATCCAATCTCTTCCTTATCTCTCGTGATTTTCTACTTGCGTGTGACTCCTATTCATGTGCACCGATTTCCTACAAAGTGAAAATACACAATAAGTCCAAATATTCCTTTAACAAAATATAAACTAATTTAGGAAACAAGAACTTCCCTTATTTATGCATGCAGGAACTTCCTTTTTGAACTCATGCCAAAATATTATATCTTTCATAAGTAAATTCTTCTGAAAATTTTATAAGCAGTTGCATATTTAGTAGAAAAAATTTATTCAACGAGATCAAATGAGATATAATTTATTATATCCAATCGCCCTTGATTTTCAAGAGGTTGAAATAGGCAAGATCTATAAATATCATATCTGGCCCCTCTGAATTTAGACCAGTCGGGTTGTTGGAGGGCAAAGGGTACGACTACAAATACAAATAGTTTCTCGGCATTTTTCTTTTTGCTAAATTATTTACACAAAGGCCCCCACATTACTCAATAATAATGCTTGTGCATCCCATCAACTAAAACTTTTTTCCCCTCTTTGGCCATCATCTTCATGGTGGTCAATTCAACGAGTCTTTGTCTGAATGATGCAACTGGAATTTACTGCTTAAAATATTCCCTTTTTTTTTTTATTACTTTGGAGATAATAAGGATAAATAGGGGAAAATGACAAGTGTATACTTAAGAAAACAAATGTGCAAACCGGCCTAATTATTAACTCATAGTCGAGCATTCAATTTTTTTATAACAAAAATGTATGATTATGCTATAAAATATCATAATTTTAGTTTTAATATTTTTAAAAGTACAATGCACATGTTCATTATTTTTTTTAACCTTAGCTTGATAAGAATGCAAACAAAATAAGAATAAAAAATGAGAATAAGAAAAAGGAGAAAAAGACGACTCTTTCCAGCCAAGGGATTGCATTTGTAATTTTGTCAAAAGGCGAGCGAAAAGTCCTCGTGTATTACCTTATCGCAAATAAAACTTAAATAATCACAAAAAAACATTTGAAAAAATGTCGAGTATTTTATATTTATCTCTTAGAACCTTCAGATTTGATATATATATGATAGAAACTTAATCCAATTATTTCTGTATGCGCGACCTATTTATTATTTTCAAGTTTTCTTAATTACGATTCCACCAAAGTGCTCAATGATTAAAAAAAAGAAAAGAAAAAATCTATTAGTCGCAGGTCATAATGTCACGCCTATGTATCTGGAAGCGAAAATGGTGACCAATCTGGATTACATAGTAATGATGTCATTCTCATATCTTCCAAGGTAATCTAGAAATTAACAATTATTATAACTCGATAGCATATAAGTAAAACTAGTACAGACGCGGAGTGCATAATTTTAAGGCTATTTATCCAGGCTTACAATTATATACATGAATAAAGAAAAATATACGGGATATATATAGTACGTGACCCGTGCGAAGCACGGGATATATTTATTTGAAGAATATTATATTATAAGATGCAATATTTAATAAAAGTTTATAATACGCAATAAATTGTACGTTCAATAAAAGTTTTATAAGAATAAAATGGAGTCTTTAAGTTTTATAAGAATAAAATGGAGTCTTAAAGTCTCTTGTACATTAAGACTACTGACAAAATAATATTTTAATCAATAAGTTTCCTTTGCTTGTAGCCAAACTGTGAATGTGATTTGAGGAGTACAACAAATCGATATATAGCTCACTTGCTTTTTTCATTGTAGTTTTTTTTTCTTTTTTTTTTTATAATGAATTTAAAGATATTCTAAAATATAGCAAAATTTATTTTTTTTTATTACAATTAGGAATTTTACTAAATATAAACTCTCAATCTATGGTGTTAATCAACATTTAAGTCTAAAAAATTAGGAATTTTTACCTCTTTTAATCAACATTTAAGTCTAAAAAACAATAGAGATATTATAAGTTTTTTTTTCTACATCATTTAATTTTAGCATATAAATTTATCCCTTGATATAAGAGAAAGTAACAATTTTACTTATTGTTGTTCACCATATAATATTTAATTATTATTTTATTATATAATAAAAAAGGAATATTGTTAAATAGTGTAGTAGAATTGTTATAAAATTATATGATTTTTTTTTTACAATATGGATTTAATATTTTTTTATGATTTGATAATATAAACAAATCTATACTTAATTTTGACAAATAAAACAAATAAATACTTTAGTAAGAATTTAATTTATATACTAAATAGAAATATATTTGGTATAATCAAATACCAAATATAATCAAATAAGTCAAAGTGTACATTTTTATTTGGTATTTGATTTTTTTATTATTACAATCTTTTTATTATACTTACCTTTTTAAAATAAAACAAATAAATAAATCAATTAAATAAATAAAATATTATAATACCAAAATAGTAATGACATTTAATGCAGTCGACTTTTCTGGATAGTAAATGTAGTAAATAGAATATCCTTTTATATAGTATAATACGAAAATAGTAATGCAATAAATGCTGTTGACTTTTCTGGCTACTTAATTTAGTAAATAGTACCCCCTTTAATATAAGTATAGATGTTATAAGTTTGCATATAATATTAAATTACAAGTTAGATTTATATTAGATTTTAAAATTTTGATTATTAGTAAAAATAAAATATACAAACAGAATTTGAATCACTATAATAATTGTTTAAAACATATTGAATAATGTAGTTTTTATAATTTTAATGAATCATGACAAAAAACAAGCGTTTAGTGAGATGCAAAAAAAAGAGATTATATTAATTTTATAATAAATAACTTGTAATAAAAAGATTACTCAGTTAATATAATATAATATTATAGATTTGATGCGCTCGGAATATCAATCCCAAGGATGGACCCAAATTAAGTTCGGAAGTTAATTATTAAAATAAACGTTGGTATTCCCTTGGTAAAAATCTGTTAAATTTGTTGCTAAAATGTTCCTTGGCAATCCGTTGGAAAAATTTGGTGGTAATCCATTGCTAAAACATCTGTTGGTAATCCGTTGAAAAAAAAATCCAAATTGTCCATTGCTAATCATCCGTTGGTAATTCGTTGATAAATCCGTAACTAAACTGTTGTCCTTTCTGTTACTAATTTGCGAACGGAATTATTTATCAACTATATTGTCTGTTGAGAATCTTTTGACAATATTTTTCTGTTACTAATTTGTGAACGGAATTATTTAGCAACTATATTATCTATTGAGAATCTGTTGACAATATTTTCGGTTGCAAATTCGTTGGTGTAAGCTACAAATTGCATTTTCTATTGGCAATAATTAGCAACAAGAAAATCCATTGATAATCTATTGACATTCTATTTGGAAACTTAATTACCAACAGATTATTCCGTTGGTAAAACATCAGTCACATGTTTTTAACAATCTATCATTTTTAATAACATCTCTTCTATTTTTATATGATATCAACATTAATTATTATATTTTAAATATTATTTTAATAAAGACAAAAATCTCACTCAAATCTCCACTCAATCAATTTTATTTAAAATTAACTCACTTAAACCAATACATCCAAATATCAAAACCAAAAAATTTTATTTCCATTCCCCACCTATGCAATTATAATGTAACCTAATATATTTATTTCTAATCCCCATCTATGCAATTCTAATGTAAGGAGAAGTGGTATCAATTATTTTATTTGAGACAATGATTCGGGTTTAACAATTTTTCTTTTTCGAAATAACAAAATTTATCGGTAAAAATAGATATTTTCAGTTCTAAAAGCAGCTAGCAACAACCAACTAAAGTAGCTATACAACTGAATTCAGAGAGAGATCTATACGACGAGAACGTCTATGACTTAGAAACAACTAGATTAAACTCACCCACAAGACTAAGATAATACAATACTAAGCTCCTATAAATGGAGAATTCGACCTCCAAACCTAGAGAATAAACTCCCAAATAAACACGAATACAAACGAAGCAAAAAATATTAGAACAATGGCATAACTAGTATCACGCCCTCCCCAATACAACGAAATCGACACCCCGAGGTGATCACTCACACGAACAGAAATTCAGCCCAAATCGCAGATCTAGAAACTCTAGTACTTATACGGCTAACTAGATCCGAACCACTTGGAATAGATTCCTCCCCTAAGTGGAACACCCCAAACTATGCAACCGGAGGCCCTCACATAACTCCACCCCCAGCACAATTGACGACCACGGGCCCAAACTATGACCAGGACCAAAGCCCAATCCCACCGGCGCAACCCATCGGGTCAACAACAGGGAAGAACGGGATAAGGGGGAGAAGAAGACACTAACCTCAGCCCCGACCACCACAAAGGGGCAATCAGAGCCAAGAACTCGGCCTCACCACAAAAGCGCCTCTCCAAGAACCCTTCCATAGTCGACTGACAACAAATAACAAAGCACTGCTTAGAGGAGAAGACGACGATCCTACGACAGACAAGCCGCTCGGCCAAGTGACTGCTGACGACGCGGCGACTGAGATGAAGCAGCAAAAAAGGAATATGACGATAAGGGTGTTCAGATGAAAAAATTAGGGATTTTCGGGAAGAGATAGAAAAAGCTTTCAAAGCGTTGTAACAAAATTTATGTGTGAGCTATTTTGCAGAAAGAGTATATATTTATAGTTTGAAATAATATATTTTTATGTATTTTTTTCTAAATAATATTTAAATAGAAAAGTACATATATTTATTAAGACATATTAAAAAAATATTTAGAAGTGGGCAACGGTGAGTTTAAAAAAATAAAATTGATAAATTTTCAATTTGTAGAACTAAATAACTAAATGTAAGTGGATTACAAAAGGAAAATATGGATTGCTTGCTATACATAGTATTTCGACATAACAATGGGTTGCCTGGGATTCGAATCCGGAACTAGTCGGACGGAGTAGATAATTTCTTTGTTTTATTCTGTTACTTAAATAAAGATAAAGAAAAACCCCTCCCCAAGCCGTGCTTACAGTTTTCATTGCACACAGCTTTCCCTATGTATACATCATTTCCTTTCTTATCTTAGTCTTACAAAGACTTTATTTGAAAAAAAGAATACTTAGTTGATTTAACCCTTATTACATACTACATGAACATTTCAGAAAGTGGAAATCCGGGAGATCTGGAAAATCTAAATTTGGATTTCTGATCGGTTAGATCATTAATAGAAATAATATCTAAATGCCAAATTCGACTTCTATATAAAGAACGACATTGAATTATACTATTCATCTCGGTTATGTATTTGTATACAGTTCATGCAAAAATGCAACCAACCCCCCAAAAAAAAGAAAGAAAAAAAATCAAAAAAACCAAATTTGAGGGAAACAAATGAACTGAACTGTAACCCACAAAATAAAAATCTGTAAATTTATAAAGTAATAATCGAACCAGATTGTATGATTCAGACTCAATTTTTTCAATTTTCGGTTCATTTTGTTCAACTCTACCAATTAATGCTTCATTATCTAAGTCAACTAAGACAATTACAAAGTAGTTTAAGAAGTCACGTGTTGCCCCCACAAAAACCTTTAGCCTTTGAAGCTCAAATCAAATAAATGGAGACAATCATAATAATTACAATGGAATTCATTTCTTACATTTCTAGAATGAGTTAGTATCATAATAACATGAAGCTGAACCAGTTAAGCCCTAGCTTGGTCTAATAATATATAGAAACTCTCCATTGCATTTTGACTAGTTTAACAATATTGTCTTATATGAATTTATTACACAACAATTTTTATTTTTAAAATTCATCATACATACACTTGTGTCAATGAGATATATGCATTACCATATCAATATTTCACGAACAAAATTAATATACTAAACAGTTGTAATAGTTTTTATTTTTTTCAATGTCGTAAATTCATAATCATATATATAGGACTTATATTAGTTGGTACAATTTATCAGTAAATATTTAATAAATTTCATCACCATGCTTAGTTTTTTATTTTAAGAATTATTTGGAAGGTCTTTCGTACAATATCATTTTTATTTTACATTTAAGGTTTTTAACTTATTTAAACGTTTTTAAACAGTAAGAATCATAAATTGTAACTAGACATGTTTTATAAATATATTGTCTAAAATTTTATGACAAATAAGATTAAATTGCTAATTGATTTTATTTTAAATTAATTAATAAGATAAATAGTACAATACTTCTATATTACACGGGTGATTGTTAAAAAATTTGTACTTAAAATTGAAAAATAATGAAAAGAATATTTTGAATTTCAAATACTTTTATGAGAAAATATATTATTATTTGTATTTAAAATGGCACTATACAACTAATTACCCATCTTATATTATATTATCTTTTACTTATATCATAGAAATATATTTTATTTAAATTATATTAAATAATTTTAATTTTTTTCAAATAATATTAATATATAGTTTAATTTTTAGATGTCAAATCGAAACTTACCAAGAGATGATATATATAAAATGTATAATAAATTCAATAATTATTAACTTTTAAAATAAATTTATAATTTAAGTTAATAAATTTGTTATATTAAAAAAATACTGTGGAAAATAGAAATACTTGAGAAAATTTTAGGCTTTATAACCACTTCTAAAATATGATATGATGTTATAACATAATTAATGCTCATAAAAAAAAAATCATAAATACATTATATTTATGGTTATTCTATACCTAGTTAATTTTTTATTTGTAGTAATTTAAAATCTATCTAAGTCAAATGATAAAGCATGAAAATTTACCACATAAAACCCAATTGCGAGCATACCACACTTAGCTCAACACATTTAAAAATTCAACTATACTACTCCCCCACCATTTACAATGAGGGAGTAGCAAGGGAGTAGGCAAATGGCGCGGGAAGTAGCATTATTTTTAAAAATTATATTAAAGGGAGTTTGGTAACCTTGATTGAAAATCATATACTAATTTTTAGTATTTCAAAAGCTATGATTATTCAATTAACCTATTACAAAATGTATAAAACTTCTGTAAAGCAAAACTTTCACGATGATGAAATGAGATGTTCATAATATATTAAGTTTTTTTGAGTAAATATAATTATTGCTAATCTTTTTAGTACTTAGCAGAATTATTAGAAGATTTGAAGAAGGTAACTTGCATATGTAAATGCCTTAAATTAACAAAGTACTATAACATTTTTTTAAATTTTATTGTTGTCCTGTATGGTACAGTACTTTATAGTAAATATGAATCTTAATTATTAGCTCTTAGAAAATTAAAGAACTAAATGTTATCGATGACTAATATACACCAGTAACTTATAATTTTTGCAATAAATAAATTATGTTATTTGAGGACATCGCATGTTAAAAAAAAAAAGGCAACTATAGTAAATTACAGAAAGCTTCTCATTAAAAAGCTTAATTACTTTAATTGACACAAAAAGTAGTGTGCCTAGCCAATTGACGTGTTAATCACGTAGTACGCGACTTCTCAATTGCTATTCACCGCCCTTTTTACTAGTCATCGTCCTCCTCCATTTATTCTTTTGTCTTTAATCTTTTTTCAGACTCTATCTCTCTAAACTTTCTATCTCTCTAAATTCTCGAACATTCAACGAGCGATTCGAGCATCGAAAAAAATCCGAAAAAATGTCGAAAAAATCCTACGACATCGACAAAGCGTTCTTCTCTAGCAAGGTAAATTTTTATCTTTTTACGCATGAATAATTTTTAAATTTTTTTTTTATTCTGAACCGCGTCCGGCCGTCGGTTCCGGACGGTGCAAATTGCGTCTGGACCGGCCGGGGCCGACCGAGCTCGNAAATAATTATAATAATTATAATAACAATTATAAATTATAATAATAATTAAAAATTATAATAATAATAAGTTGAGTAAATTGTAATTAATTATAAATTGTAAAAATAATATTAATAATTATAAATTATAAATGCTAATAATAATAATTATTATAAGAAATAATAATATTTTTTAATAATAATTATAATAATTTGTAACTTCTAACACGATAAACGTCCAATTTATAGCATAATCAAGTCTAAAATGTAACATAATAATTTATAACATAATAATATAGTCCAATTTATAACATAATTATTTCGAATATATAACATAATAATTAAAAAAAAAATTATGTCCGGCCGGTCGAACAGGACGGACCGGTTCCGACCGGCCGTCGTTTAACAGCCGTCCGGCCGGCCGATTCGGACATAGCCTGTCCGACCGGCCGAACTAACCGAACGGCTTTTACCCGTCCGGTTCCGGCGGCCGGACACAAAATTTTTCGTACCTCGGAATTTGACGACATTTCACCGTACACTTTCCTATGAGATGTTTAGAAAAAATGAAAAGGGCAAAATCGTCCAAGAAAGACGGTGAGTAGTAAAATAGGTGCGGTAAATAGTACCACCCGACTTTTTTTTCCCAGTTGGACCGACCATTGTACGACAAAGCAAACTCTTAGCTATAAATGTTTTTATTTTAATACAACCATATAACTTTGAGTAAAACATGAATATTTTTAGATGTATGAATAACTTATTAATCACTTATATCTTCATGACGTATATTAACACTAAATTTTTACCGTAACTAGAATTCACCCATCGTAATAAAGTGCACAAGCTTTTGTAATTAAAATTGAAAATTTAAGCCACAAAAGAAATTAAACCTTTGTCAAATGTTGCAATAGAACATTTACTACGTTCGAGATTTAATGTTGAAACTATTTATTGAATTTTCACAAATCATATATATTGAAAACTCATTTCGCTAAGTCTCTTTTGTCTGGCAATCGATTGCATGTTCAGTGCTCATCAGTCAACTTCAACGACTGATTGTCTCTCAGCTGATTCAACTTCATTAGTATGAGCTGCAGGTAGATTACACGTACACGTACACATACACATTCGTGTATATCTGCATTGATTTAATGGCTCGAAACTTGTCCTCACCAAATTGCTCGTTATCTTTGTTATTGATTGGTAAGTAAAAACTCATCAATTTGAAAGGCAATTATGATGATGATTTAGTCATCAATTAAGCTTTAATAATATATAAATTGTTGGAACAATAGACTAATTTATATACAATTACGTATCACGCGTCTAGATTTCGTGATATTTCAAGCACACAATCATCATTGTTTATGGTATAACTTAGTGGCATATTAATTCATGTCCAATGTGGACAGAAGAATAAAATTGTACATATACAAGTCAATGGTCTTGTTTGGCTATTAATGGATAGCATATTGTAATGGCTGATTTAATTAACAAGTTGTATTATCTGTTTTAATTAACAAGTTGAAAATTTCATGTTGATAGGTTATTCTATGAGTTTTTGTTTATTGTGTTTTTGTGCTTATTTTCGTGTATTTTATGTACTTTAGTTTAGTCTTTTTAGATTCGTTTTTGTGTCGACCGGTCCATTTTATCGTATTCCGTGTGTTTTCTTTGTCTTTCTCTTTATTTTATATTTTAACGTACTTTTCCGTGCTCTTGGGTGTATTTTCAGGATTAGTCCGAGGTAGATGAGAGAAGTCGAACCAAGTTCCAAGAGACGAGCAATTTCCAATGAATTCCGGGTCATTGCCGAGAAGTTTCGAGCCATGTCGTACGAATCGTTCCCATTCCGAGTATGTCGAGCCGTGTAATCAAAGTTCCAAGCTGCCCCACACTCGCGACCTCGAGCAAGACCCAGCGACCTCGTGAGCATCGTAGTGCCGCACTCGCGACCACGCTATGCACTCCACGACCTCGCGAGTGCCACAGGTGCACGCCCGCGCCTCGCGGCTGTTCCCGCGATGTCGAGAGTACCAAGATTCTAACTTCCGCGCACGCGACGACCCCCGCGAGCTCGAGAGTGTGTCCCTTCCGCACCTCCGCGCACGTGTAATCTTCCGCGACATCGGGAGTGTCTTACTTCCTCGCGCCGCACTGAGCCTTCCTCGTGCCGCCGCCGCGCCTTCAGTGCCCCGCGACCAGCAGAAATGCCCATGAGCTCGAGAGTGTTTCTTAGTAAATGTGCGTGATATTAGTGTATGTTTTGAGATGGACTATAAATACATTTTGGTCCTTTGTATTTGGATCATCTAGATTTCATTTGTCACTTTTCCACTTTAGGAATTAAGTTTTTTTATTTATTTTTCTCTCTTCTCTCTCTTGGGAGCTCTATGACATCATTTTCCGACGAGTTTTTCTGCGACTCTTATTTTGTTCAAGTTCCGAGCTTTTGACTCCGATTTTCATATAGCACGCAATAGAAGATTGAATATTTACTTTTAAAGCTCATTACTTCGGTTTTTGCCTCGTTTTTACTTATGATGATTATCAAGGTGAATTTGAGTGTTTGTTGGATGATGGATGGGATGTTTGGACTTGATCATTGCTCTTGCTTGTTTTAGTAGGAACTAATTACTTGTCTATCTAGATTAAGGGTTAGGACTCTATTTAGAGCTTAATCACTTAGGTTAGAAGGTTAGGGTTAGTGACCTAGTGTTAGAACTTGTATACTTCTCGTCGTTGACTTCGTTTGATGTTGATGGCATAGAGACTACGGTAGTGTTACATGTTTAATTCCCTAGTTTATTTGCTTCTTTCAATTCCAAGCATTGATTAGCATTAATCCACTCTCCAACCGATTGATTAGCATGTTTAGCTTTTATTTTCTCATTTTGTGTGATTTGGACAATTGAGTGGTGAACGAAGCTCCGAACCGCCTTCCTTTGAGAACGACTCGAGGTCGGGTAGCTCGGTTACCAACTACCCACAAAAATACTACAAAACAGTTTTCTCTTTTAAAACGACTAGTACAATACCCGTGTATTACACGGGTGTTGAATTAGAAAGCTTTTGTAAGAAATATTAATTTTTTTATTTTTAAAAAGTAAAATAATTTAATTTTATATAAAACATTACTTTGGGTTTAATTAAATTGTCAAATTATATTTTTTTAATCATAATAATTAAACACTCGTACATTAAATGAAAATGTCAACCCGTGTTTAATTTTTTTTATCATACAAAAATATCGATATTATTTACTATTACATAAGTACAAAAATATGTAATAGAAATAATATGGTGATATGTATATGCTTAAGTGTAGAATATGTTTATTTAATATTAAGAAAAATAGATTAATTTTTCTTACTTAATTAGATGTCTAATATATCATGAGTCGTATCAGTCGTGTTTTACAGTTTTTTAACTTTATATGTAATTTTAGAATTTAGATAAATAATTATTTATCATTATTAGATTGACAACATACCAATTAGATTTGAAATAAATATCATTTTTAAAAGAATACATACCATTTCTATTACTTTATAATATAAATTATAGTTTTAATTGATATAATTTTATTTAGTTTGATAAATAAATTTAAATTTTATTTATAAGAATATATATTACTGTTTTGTATTTTATATATATAATATGGATGTAAAATCGAAAATCATTAAAAGATAGTTAATTTGATATATCATATATAAAAAATAAAATACAAACAAAAAAATTATAAAATCTTAAAATAAGAAGAAGAAACATTTATAAAAATTAATGAATAAATTATATAAGAAAATGAAATGTGATGTATGTTAATGTAGAAAAATGAAACACAAAATAGTTTATGGTAACTAATTGTAGAAGTAAAGAAGAAAAAAATCAATCATGGATTTAGTGTGATAAAAAATATTAATTTATATACAAGTCTAACTCCAAAACATCATTTTTTGTCAAATAGGATTCCGTAGCATGAGAGTTTGTCACATAGACTCAGCGTATTCTCAAATTATATATAAAGGGGATATGGATGTAAAATCGAAAATCGTTAAAAGATAGTTAATTTGATATATCATATATGAAAAATAAAATACAAACAAAAAAATTATAAAATCTTAAAATAAGAAGAAGAAATATTTATAAAAACTAATGAATAAATTATATAAGAAAATGAAATGTGATGTATGTTAATGTAGAAAAATGAAACATAAAATAGTTTATGGTAACTAATTGTAGAAGTAAAGAAGAAAAAAATCAATCATGGATTTAGTGTGATAAAAAATATTAATTTATATCCAAGTCTAACTCCAAAACATCATTTTTTGCCAAATAGGATTCCGTAGCATGAGAGTTTGCCACGTAGACTCAGTGTATTCTTAAATTATATATAGAGGGGATATGGATGTAAAATCGAAAATCGTTAAAAGATAGTTAGTTTGATATATTATTATGAAAAATAAAATACAAACAAAAAAATTATAAAATCTTAAAATAAGAAGAAGAAACATTTATAAAAACTAATGAATAAATTATATAAGAAAATGAAATGTGATGTATGTTAATGTAGAAAAATAAAACATAAAATAGTTTATGGTAACTAATTGTAGAAGTAAAGAAGAAAAAAATCGATGGATTTAGTGTGATAAAAAATTTTAATTTATATCCAAGCCTAACTCCAAAACATCATTTTTTGTCAAATAAGATCTATAGCATGAGAGTTTGTAAACTCAGCGCATTCTGAAATTATATATAGAGAGGATTCTATATTGAGTCATTTTTCTGAAGTAAAGTTTGAATTCAAAAGACTAATCCAATAAACCAATTTTTAATTTTGGTGAAAAATAATAATTGACGTTTTTTTTTTTTTTTATATGGGGTGATGTCAAATGAGCCCATGTAAGCAGGCAAACCTAAGTATAAAACCTAGTCCATTGGAAGTAAGAATGGCACACCAACTCCATATGAATCATACGATGAATAATTTTTCTTTTTCCTTTTTTTTCCTCATTTTATCATCACAATTGATAGGCTCCTATTCCACCTTCTCATCTATGATCTATCCATCTATTTGTCTCTATTTATGTATTTTATAATTTCTGATTAACACCTCGAAATCCATTAATAACAATTTTTATTTCATTACATAACAATTTTTTTTCTTCATATTTTTTGTTTAAAAAAATTGGTTTATGTCGGATCTAGCGGGCTTTAGCTAGGTAATTTTTATTTTATCTATGCTCAACTTTATTTTATTTTATTTTTTTGTTTAATTTTTTGCCTTCAAGATGATAGATGATGAGCCCACCATCAGAAAATCTGATCTGCAGACAAAAAGAAAACACAAAAAAGCTGCAAAAAAATTTCCTTATTTTCGTGTAATTTGATTGTCGCTTAATTTATTTTTAATCTTTTGTTTCTCTTTATGATTCATTATATTTATTTATTTTTTTTATTTTTTATTTTTTTGTTTATATGAGATTTTCATATGCAGATATGCTTATATTTAATTAGGGTTTCTGTTAAACTATTACCCTTTTTAATAGTTTGTTAAAAT
>BKCP01007749.1:138170-158472 GCA_008636005.1 Striga asiatica | reverse complement strand
GAAACCATGCTTTTCCGGAGACGTCGAACTGTTTTTCACTTTTGTCTCTATTTACTACTGTTGTTTATATACTGCGAGTGTTCACACTAGGGGCGGTACCGTAATTAACCAACTCTTTAAGTGTGAACGCAACAAACCAAGTAATTACTTGGTTTGTTGCGTTCACACTTAAAAGTTGGTTAATTACGGCCTGACGAGGTTGTTTATATACTGCGAGTGTTCACACTAGGAGCTGCAAAGCCTCCGAATAGCGTTAGTAAATTCAAAACCGGCGTAGAGAAGATTCAAGATCTACTTTGTGACGAAGACCAAGGATTCGTGTTCTTCGCGTTCTTGGGATATTTCGACGTTTGATCCGAAATCAAGGCGTTCGCCCTCGGATTAACGTTAATTCAAGTCAAATCAAGTCAAGGAGAAGATCAAGCCGAAGATTTCGCTCCAAGACTTAAAATTGTTCGTGAGAAGAATCAGAGGAGAAATTAGAGATTGTAACCCATTATATTTATTTTGATTCAAAAAATTCATTTGAATAATATTTTTCATGTTTTTAAATTCAATACACGAAATTTGTTGTTACAATATGATTATGGTATTTCAAATGCAAGTTTAAAGGAAATCTGTTTTATTTATGTCTAAAGAAGTATTAGATAAAAGTTTAAGGATAAACGGATTTTCAAGATGATGAGTTTGAGTAGCATCCCGAGTTAGTCGCAAAAGACTTCAAAAGAGTTAAGTATTTTCGAAGTAAAAGTTGCGAAAAATTTACTTTGATAAGCGGGGTGTTACAGGTGGTATCAGAGCTAGAGTTTTAACAGCTCTGTATACTAAAAGTTTAAGTTCCGAAAGAGAAATTTTTCAGAGAAATCAAAATTTTTACAGGGAATTTCAAGAAAACCCGACCACACCACGCTCACACCTCGTCAACTACCAGTTAAGTGCTGTTAAAAGTTTTTATACAAGTTTTTCAATATATTACTAAGTCTATGCTCAATAAGAATTCAGATATACAAACTCTAGAAATTTGTTTATATGTTCAAGTATTAAAGTTTGAAATCTAGTTTATTAAGTTGACTAGATTAAGAAAGAACTCGAACATTCTAAGTTAAGCCATAAGAATAAGATTCAAGTTAAGATCTGATTATAAAGATTGACGATGTATTGGAGCCAAGTATGAGAAGTAACGGTATGTCAGTATATAATAGCCAAAAAGTACGGGAAACATCATGGGGGTTTGAAATAAGAACCACAAGCCGGATCAGATCCTGTAGGCTTGAAAACTGAACCGTAAGAAATAAATTTTCAAGAAAATATTCAATTTTTATAATCAGAAGTTTTGATATCTTATCAGTTAGATATCATTAGTTAAAAAGTGGCAAAGTTCGAGATAAAGCTATAAGTTATTTATATTAGTACTTATAGAATAAGAACAAGCTACAAAGTACTTTTCAGAAATCAATGAGTATAAAGATTAAGGTATTGACATATAATAGTCATGTAGCCGGGAAAATTATGGAAACCTGAAATAAGGGTTATTAAGTCCGAATTTCCTGGAGACTTGAAATCGAACCTTAAAAGATATCAGTTAATAAGTAACACATTCCAGATACCGAGATAAGTATTTAAGTTTCTAGGAAGAATTTTTTAAGTTAAGCAAGAGTAATCTGGACATGTGAAAGTAAAAGATAGCCTGTTTAATAAGTAAAGACTAATATGTTTTTTTTATCTCTCTGAAGAAAGTATTTGTCCCCAAAGATAAATAATGAGTTAAAAGCCATAAGTAAGAAATGGCGAGAAGAAGCTAGAAAGATATTAACCGGAACTCTAGCACAAGCTAGGTGTTTTCGGAAAATTAACAATTTCCTTAAAGTTTAGTATAGCTATTTATTAATGGTTATACTGTTTAAGTCATATAGCAGTGGTTTTAGAATGCCGCGAGGCAAAGTTTCAAGACCACAACTGAGTAAAGGTTAAGAAGCATAGAATCATGACTGAATCAAGAAGTTATCTCAGTCCGGAAACAAGTAGTATTGATGTGTGAATCAAGTATATACGAGAAGATAATATTTTGCACAATCAATCTACTTGATAGATAGAAATTTTAATATCATTGAAAGCAAAGAGCTAGACAAAGATTCAAGCACACTGTTGAAAAATTCCTTATTTCTAAGAAGCTAGTACATAAATATCAGAAAAAGGAGATACAAATAAGCATAAAGGAATTCTCAACTAGTACAAAGTTATATTGCATAAAGGGAGGGTGCGTCTCAAGAGCACAAGACTCCATAACTCTGCCACCCATCATGGCTGTAGTTTCACAAAGATAGATCTAAAAGATCAAATGCTCGCTTGCGTTTGAATCCTGGAGTTTCCATAGAATCTTGAACTGTTGAGATGCTGTTTTGAAGCTTGTTGATAAGTTCAGAGGAAGTGTCAGCAGACTTGAAAATTTCTCTTTGAAAGGGAGATATAAAAGTTTGATACACTCCTTCATCTAGAAATCCAAGCAAGTGGTGGAAAAAGTTATTGAAATTCAACAAACCAATAGGTTTGGTATGAAATTTCACTTCTGCCCAAGTAGCAAGTCCATACAGTCATTAAAGTTCCATATCCACCAGGAAGAACGATTAAAGCATCACAACTAGATATCATAGACATCAGACAGTCATAAATTGAAAGAGTTATCATCAAAGTAGCAGAATCTTTGACAATCTTTGATGAAGTGAGATAAAAAGGAAGGATACTTCTCACCTGGATATCAAAGCATTTAGCAGCCATTAAGAGGTTGTTAAAGAAATAAATACTAGTTCCTCCATAAAATATGTTGATGTTATGTTTTCCCAACTCTTTCATCAGTTGGCTTACAACATAGACGTTGTGAGGAACATTTACAAATTTAGAACCACCAAGAATGCACACAGTTCTGAGGGGCTGAAGAAGTTTAGAACCTTGAGAAGACTCAACAGTAGCCATTTATTATGAGAGGTATTTGGCTATGAAGATAGATTCGCCTTTTAAAGAAGAAAAGTCTCGACAAGAAAGTAGTTGAGTCTTAAATGACTCTTATCTGTCAGAAGCGATAAGATCTATATACAGTACATCGGTACTATCAAGAACAGTGTTGACAAACATGATCATTGGAAATAATATTTTCTAGACTATAGAGTTTTTCTTCATGTTTGAACAGAAGCCATAAAGGCATCAGTTCTCGATGCACATATCCACTAGAATGTGTATCAATAATCTGCTGAATAGTTTGATTCAGAGATTCCTTACTCAAGCCATTCTTGATGAAAGTTATTTTATCTTCTCGATTAATTGAGACAAAGCCCAAAGAAGTACAGCGAGAGTCACAGTTGCAGCGAGCACATTTATAGCAACCGCCTATTCTTTTTTGCTCTACGTTTCTTGGCAAAAGTGCTTTTACCCATACCTGACAGATACTTGTATGCATTGGGATATTCGCCAGACAGACGAACTTTTGCTTCAATCAGCCATCTTATATCATTTGGGATATTATTGAGCATGAGTATTCTCAATCTTTCTACTCGAGCTCGATAAATTCTCTTTATGATATTAAGAGGGAGAAAGAATAGAATTTTCGAATTTTTAGCAGTGCTATATCCATTGGTGAAACGAACCATTGCTGAAGAAGATGGAAGGATTTCCATGTTGGTTTATAAAAGGAAGATGAGTATGAGATAAGTTATCAGGTATGATTAAATTATATCGAATGTCAGAAGATGCACAGCTGTATGCATTTAATGCAATCAAAATCAGATCTGAGATGTCGGCAATAAGTGAGATGTTGCAACATTATTATGGCAGTTGAATTATTAAAGGTAAATAAAGTTTACCTTAATGATTGGAATTATGGTATGACCACAGAATGGTCAAGTTATTCCACATCAGTACAGAAATTTCAACGAAATTCTCGACTATAGTTAAGTCGGAGAAGTTGAAGTAAATATCAATAGTAATATTGAGTAAAAAGGTTTCTCGAATGAGAAGCAAGTTTAGCATAGTAAGATGTTAGTATAGAATGGAGATGTGACTTGTTAATGATTACAAGTGACATTGACATTAAGGTACAATGCATATAGATGTTCCGCACCCGAAGGGCCCCGGGTAGTGGGTAAATCGTATGCAATGTATCGTATAGTTAGTCAGATAAGTATTTAATATCAATTCTTCTCTAAAGTTGTCCAGTGTGCATAAAGTTTTACGTACCAATGTTACGTGAGTATGTGTGCGATCCAGAGTATGTGCTTTTGCACAATGAGTTTCAGTAAGATTTAACCTACGAGGACCAGCCGATAGAAGTTTTGGACCAGAAGGTTCATTGGCTGAGGAATTGAGATATTCCCTCGTTAGTATAAAATGGAATTGTCACATATAGAGTTCGATGTCACTGGGGAGTGAAAAGTTGATATTAGCACTCGTTTTTTCTAGATTTCGAGTTATGATATATATACATAGTTGGTATATATCTCTGTTTCAGTATTTCCGAGGGCGGAAATAGTTTTAAGGGGGGTAGATTGTAATATCCCATTTAGTAATTAATAAAAGTAATTATTCTAAGTATGAACTAATTACTTTTATTAATGCTCGTTCCTAGTTTCGAGCCAGTTATTAAGTTATTCAGTTAAAAAATCGACTTTAAGTCGAAAGTACTCTCGGTTCAATATTATTCAGTAATCGAGCCAGTTCAGAAATTAATTAATTCCGGTCTGTTTATTTTTATAAATGGATTTATAAGACGGGATTAATTAATATAAGATGACGAATAATCGAAATTGAGTATATTTTGATTAATCGTTTAAGATAAGTAGTGAACTGAAACCAAGTATGTTCAGTCATGAGTTGAACTTCATTAAGAAATAGCCGAGCCTTAGTATTAAATACTTAGAATTTTTCTAAGTTTTTAAGTCATCAAGATAAGATCATAATATTGAGTTTTAGCATAAGTTGATACAAGTTAAGTCTTGAAGTAAGGTTAAATATCCATGAACATTTAAGTTATAAATGTTTAAAGAAGTGAGAAAATTTATTTAGACATTATAGTCTATTTAAATTATTTTAATAGAAATCAAAATTTTTAGAATTTTCGATTTTACGGTAATCGTTCGGTTTAAGTCCGAATGTGATTCCTAAATGAAGAATATTTCAAGATAATTATATTAGATCCTAAGAAGCAATATGTTCATTAAATTGAAAAAAAAAATGTGAGTAAAGAATTTAAATTTTAGAATTTTTAGTTTTACGGTAAACGTTCGTTTTAAGTCCGAATTGAGTTCCGTAAATTGTATTATTCTCGGTTTATTAGCATGTTCCAAGACCATATATGAGCATTACTTTTCAGTAAAAGAGTTTTAAAAATCAGCCATTTTGAAAGAAAATGCATAAGTAATAAAAAAAATGACTTTTATTATTTTTATTATTTTGTTCCAAAGATTTTTATATGATGAATGGTGACATTTTTTCAATAATATATGGAATCAATTACATCACATTAAGCACGAAATTTTGGTCATCAATTGGTGAGAATGAGATGAGAAAATCACAACAAAGTTTTGCTAAGTCTTTAAGTTAGCATTTTTTTTCAACAATTGATGAGAATTTTATTAAACTTGGTGGAATAAGTTTTATCTACCAAAAAGCTCACTCATGGCTATAAGTAAACGCCATTTTTTATGATTAATTATGTTTGGATAAGAATACAAGTTAATTATAAAATAGTTTATGATTAATTAAGTTTATAAGTTTAAATTGTTTATTTTGTTCATTTCTTCACTCCATTATGATGTTTTGCCAATTTGTGCCTATAAACAGAGGCCTAAAAATCAGAGTTCTCACACCAAAGTTAAGTACCAAAAGTTATATAAGAGTGTAAGAGAGAATAAGTAGTAGAAAATTTGGAGAAGTGAAGAATTTGAAGTAAATAATCAAGTTTTTACTCTAGCAAGAAGGAGGTAATTTATTTATCTTAAAGTTACATGCTTATGTACATGTTTTGATAATGACTTTACATGTTTAGTAGATGATATTAAGTGTTTAATAATGTTTTTAATATGACTTAGATAATAAAGTTTTATATGAATATAAGTATGCTAGAAAATAAGTTATTTCCAGCTTATATATATGTCATATGTGTTCAGTTATGATGAGATTTTTACCTAGCTATGAAAAATCTAGAAATCTATGCTTCCTATGGTTATTTCTTGTATAAAAGAGGAGTACATAGGATCAAGAATCAAGCCATTTAGTTTAGTATAACTCAAGATATGAATTTTTAAAGTTTATCATGCAAGCTGAATTTTATGTACTTGTTTCCAGCAGCAACTTTAAACTTGAATAAGTCGAGATATATGCATGATAAAATTATGAAATTTCTATGACATGTCTAAATATGAGTTAAGAATATGACTGTTAAGTTTTATAATTTAAAGATGAGAAATAAATAAGTTATGAATATAAGAAAAAACATATATGTAAAGATAAGTATATATATGCAAGAATATTCATGAAATGTTTAAGTTGTTAAAATGAGATGATCATGATTAATTCTCATATAAGTGATGAGTAATTTGATGAAGTTTTGGTATAATATGTTGAGTATACAATTTTATAAAGATTGTATTAAGTATGACATATTAACATCATGATTAAATGTTATGAGTAAAAGATGATTATGGCTTGAGATTATTTTCACATTCAAGTTAATTAAGTGAAAATTTAGTATAAACCAATATCTAAAGATTGGAAAATATGATGTATGATGAATTAAGTATTTGATCAAGTTAAATTAAGATAAGTTATAAATCATGTTGATGATGTTGGTAAAAGTAAGCATGTTTTAAGTTTAAATACTCAATCAAGTATAATGTGAAATATAGTTATTTTCACATTTGAGTTATGACATGCTAATTATAATACCATATTGATGTTTATGAAGACATGATTTATAAGGTTAAGTAATTGAGCTTAAGTAAAAGTAAAAAGAGAAGTTAAGTATAAACTTGAGAAAAAAGTAAGTTTAATGAATTTCTATAAGATTTGGATAAGTTAATAATCCTAAAATTCTTATTGAGTATACGAGCATAGTACTTAGTATATTTGTTTATATTTGATGTAACTTGCAGATACAGTACCAGTACAGCACTTATCGTTTTTCAAATGATTTCAAAGACAAAAAGGTGGGGACCCTGAATGGGTATCACGTTGAGTACGATATTGATGTCATATGGGATGAGGAGACCATCAGTTGTCTCAGAGTATATCCTACAGTTTAAGTTTTACGCCTTAGGATGAGGAGGCATTAATTTGTTCTCAGAGATTATATCCTAAGTTCTGATGGAGGCCATTAGGTGCCTTAGAAATATCCATCAGAGTGTGCACACGTATCCGATCAGATATCGGCCAGTTTAAGTTTCAGTACCAGAACCGATTTCTGGTTACCGATCAGATACCGGTTTATGATTATCCATATTCGTTACTCACCCCCATGAGTTTTAGTTTCAGGTAACAGGTCGAAGAGGAGGTGTGAGTGGAGCAGTGTTGGTGTGGATCGTGGACTCAGATGAAGACAAGCTTTGATACGGACATTTATAACAGTCTGTATAATTAACCACGTTTTCAAGTATTTCCGCTATGCACATTAAGTATTGAACTTGCATTTTAATGAATTTCAGATTTCAAGTTTTTACCATTATGAGAAATATGATTATGGTATTTTAAATGCAAGTTTAAAGGAAATCTGTTTTATTTATGTCTAAAGAAGTATTAGACAAAAGCTTAAAGATAAACGGATTTTCAAGATGATGAGTTTGAGTAGCATCCCGAGTTAGTCGCAAAAGATTTCGAAAGAGTTAAGTATTTTCGAAGTAAAAGTTGCGAAAAATTTACTCTGATAAGCGGGGTGTTACATCATCCACAACCTGATTTAAATCTTCAACACTCTCCTCACCCTCATCAACCTTCTCAGCCCCAATCTCAGCCCCAAGCTCACCCTTCTCAACTCTAAGCTCAGTCTCAACCTCACCCTCACCCTCACCCTTCTCACCCTCACCCTCACACTTCTCGCCCTCACCTTTCTCACCCTCACCCTCAACCTTCTCAGCTCATCCTTAACCTCACCCTCCTCTGCCTCAGCCCCAACCTCAACCTCAACTTCATCCACATTTTCATCAAACAAGATGTCATCCAACTTTTCAACTTCACTATCATTCAACCACTCAAAAGTTTCATCACTATCATCTTCACCAACCCCCTTCTCAATTTCAGGTGCATTAACACTTTCTGTATTTTCACTTAGTTCTTCAACAAACAAACTAACCTCCCTAATGTTGTTCATTTCTCTTTGCCACACACTCTCAAGATCAGTCTCTGTTGAAAGTAACATGAACTCCCACCACCAACATATGTGTGCAGTCTCATAGGGTTTTTGCACCCTTTAAATTCTGCCACAGACTTAAAGTCAGCAAGTGTGACCATTTTATAATCCACATAGTCAAGCAATATTCTACTCCCACCTAGATATGCAGAATATTTTTTCCCAATATCAATTTACCCCCAAATTCTAGGGTAACTGTGAAGAATTTACTAGTTGTACCTGCAGTAACAATAAAAATTGCAATGAAAAAGCATCCAGGAAAGGAAAATAGTGTAGACTGACAAAGTTAAAATTAAAATTAAACAATATGGTCCAAGATTCCATACACAACCATGTGACTGCCCAACATCGACTCTTTTCTCAGGAAAAAAAAATTAACAAATGGTAAATTCATTGGAAGAAGAAACAGAAAACCATTATTTAACATACTATATCTGGGAGCTGGGAATGTCTCTTTGTCACTGGGGCGTATTTGAATCTCGCAGTCGGAAACACGAAGGCCTCTTGCTAACTTCAAAAAGGGATTCGAATTTCGAACAAGTTTTTTCTTCATTGTGACAGTGGTTGATTGATTAAGGTCGAAGTTGATGTAAGTGATTGAACTGGAAGATAATCTAGGTTAGTTTTTCTTCATGATGTGAGTGATTGAGGTCGAAATCGAAATGAAGATAATCTAGGTTTTTTCTTCACGATTGAAATGAAATAGGGGCGGGGGAGATGTACAGGTGTGTTGGGATTTTCCTCCAAAATTAGGCCACCTGTCCACGGTGTCGGCCACGTAAATTCCACGCATGAATATACCGAAAGTTTAAATTCCACGGAATAAGATAATCAGGCCACGTCAGATTTTTATCCCGCAGGGGTGATTAATGTATCGTTTCAGACGAAAATTCCAACTTCGTGTGTCTTTTCCGAGAGGGACAACAAAATGTCTCTTTTCTTGACAACGCCCAACTTAGTGTATCTTTTTTGTAATTTTGCCTTGATCAAATCAAATATCCTTGTCCACTCATAGCAATTGGACACGCAAGTGATTGCCACTCAATTGCTAATTTTGTGTAACCTCCTTTTTTTAAAGTTTCATTAGTATCCTTAAATCAAGCATTTTCTTCTCTATTCACCCGTCTATATAGCACATGTTCAGACCAGATTTTAACCTCCTATCATAGCAAGAAAATTCATCTTCAAGAACTGTCATTCATCCGCAAAAATAATTCATAGCCAAGTACGAATTATTCTATCAACCAATACCCATATGTCTCACGACCATCACTTTTGTTGCTCGCGTGAACCGGCACCATCATCGAGCCCAGAATCTTGGAAGCTCTGTTCACGTGGGTCCGACCAGCAAGGACGCGCGACGAGGAAACCCCATCACACGAGCCGCGAGCCAAGCGCAAGCTGCCGAGTCATCCCACACGCGCCACTGATTCCGTCAACCCTCCCTCGTTTCCTTTTTCGAACGTGTTCCCAAAAACGGTATTTAGGCTCAAACCCCGTCTCGTTCCATTTCGTGATATGTGATATTATGACTTATTCTATATTGTAATGTTGTTGCTCGATATTATTAATCGAAAATACGTAACAAATCAAGTGAAATCATAAATTTATTGTCCTATCGTGTTTAATAAGACCGAGTTGGACCTCGGGCAATGTGTTTTCATTATGTCAAATCTTTACGTCTTAAAGAATTGATATCGAGGCTTGCTTAACATATAATTTGTGTGATTTCGATGCTTTGTTGATGTACGAATGTTTCAAGTTGTTTAAACCATGAAAACCCAATTTTTTGAGCCTCAGTTAGGCTCTATTTTTGTCGACCAAGGTGTTGTTTATTGGACAAGTTCTCTTCATGAGTTTTGTAGTTCTCTGAGTTAGGTTTCAGTAAGTTTTGTAATTTTGTGATTTGGAGTTGAAATGAATTTTATATGAATTTTCAAAGTTGGACGAGCATGCTATTTTGATAAACTCGGGCAGAAAATTTGATCTTAGTTCATGACTATTTTTTATGATCTTAACGTACCTGAATGAAAATATGTTTTTCATGAAAAATGTATTATATATTGCAAGCTCCCTGTACGAATTGGACTTATGAAAAATGGAGTTTCGGTTGATTTTATATGATTTTTCTAAGTTGGATTTGTGCCCAGAATTTTTAAGCAATGGTTGTGTATATGCATGGAATGTATGCTCTAAATTGATGGCCTTAACATAAATATATGTAAAAATTCTCTTCATGAAATTTGTATCACTCCTTGTTTAGTTTCTTCAGGCTTTGAGTTTGTATGATTTAGAGTTCTATAACTTTGAGTTATTGTTGTTTTACTGAAGTGCTGTAAGTTGTCCATTTTCATTTCTTGACTGCGGCAATGTTTTGTGATGTTGTAGAATTATCTATGTGGCGATGTCAGAATCTTCTTAAGTTGTCTTCAAAAAAATTGTAGCTTTATTTCTAATCTTTCTATGAGTACCTGATTCATATTTTTAGCATGACTATAGCTCGAGTTATCCTCAAAATGCTGTCACCTTGTTTGGATGTTTTCGACTGCACCCTTATGTGAATGTTTGCTGATTTATCATGTAGATAATGACCTCGTCTGATTTTAGGTTTTTCATGAGAGTTGCAGATTTGTGTCTTAAGAATCATATGTCACTGATTTCATGTTATTACGACTTATGTGCTGCTAGATGTGTTCATTTGAAAATCGCTGCACATATGATGTTTTACAAAAAGTCATTAGTTTGATTCTGAAAATAGCAAGCACCATCGAAAAGCACGATTATATGACCTAAGTGATGTATTTCTTGATCCATGTAGTATGTGTGATCCATGAATGTCTTAGCTGAGTATATTAAGCAAGCTGAACTATCAATTAACCGAAAAGACTTAAACATAAAATGTTTTCAAAGAATGCAAGCAAGGCGAAGCCAAGCGAGCTAGTTTTCAAAGTTAAATATATGTATAATAGAGAGAATAAGATAAGCCTTTATAAGATTCTAAACCAAGTCCCAACGAATGTAGGTAATTGAGGAGTCCAGCCTCGACCTACTTCCATTGCTTTGAGTTATTATCAATCCGAAAATCCAGGTGGGTTGTTATTCTAAAATTAACTATGCATATGTGTTTAATATGTGTGAAAACGGTATGATCTATGTATGCATGTGAGCATGTAGCCTATTGATGTTAGCTTGATGGCCATCGGTACGGTTGTCCCCGTATGATGAAATACGGTTACCCTTGCTAGGTAAATCTCATTAAGACCTATGAGAAGGCCGTGTCATTGATGTGGCACGAACTCCCATGTTTCACTAATATGGCATGGCTGAGATTTGATGAGCATAGATGTACATGAGTGAGTCTTTGATGAGACTAGGTCATTGATGTGACTATAGATGAGACATGATGATATTATTGTTTAAGTTCATGCTGCGACCATACCATCCTAACATATTCTGATGTTTTTCATATGCATAGTGTGAGTACGATATTTAACTGTACTCACTCCCACCTGTTCTTCACGGATGCAGGTTAAGCAGTTGGCGAGTGACGAGGCAAGGCGAGTGGGTGGTCTTGCTTTTGTTTAAGACTATTATTTATTTCCCCATTTATGAACTTGTTATGGTTTATCTAATTATGGTTGAACTAGATTGTTTTTGGAAAAGTGTTGGACGGATTTGAACCTTTGGGTTTTATGCTGTTATTTATTGTTATTTTGAATCTTGATAAATGTGTAGGTTCATTCTGATCTTTTTGTGTGTTGGATAAATTGCTCTTGGTAAAATCAGTAGCACCCTTTGAATTTTAAACTTAATCGAGATTTGTGAAAAATTAACTCTGATTTTTTTTAAATAAATTCGTAAATATTTTAAAATAAAGTGGGGCGTTACAACTGACATATTTAAATGTTGTATCTTATGTATAGAAAAAAAAATTTGGTTCTACGTTAGCAGAGTGAATGGGTGCGCTGAACTATCTAATGGTAAGACATACGACCCGAGTAAAATAAATTTTGATACCCTGTCCGATATTGTGGAGTGTGCCGGTGAACCACCGTGTGAAGATTCAGAGCCTAGATACTTTGGCCGTGCAGCTGATGATTCCACAAAATCGTATGAGATTCCAATTACAATAACTGAAGAATTACGCAAATATGTATCGAGTTACATCGACAATGGTCGGTCTGGAATTGATATCCAAATTCATTGGTTTGATCCATTCGGAGGAGATAATGGCACAGGCCCCTAGTTGGTAGCCCATCTATATTAATATTCATTGTTAAAGACACATAAATTCAATGATGAATGCATGTTTTTTCAAAGCAATTGCAATGATGAATGCATGTTTTTTTATTACATTGTACAAAAGCAATTGAAAAAAAAAAAACGTTCAGATTACTTTGTCCAATGCTACAACCAACGTTGCACCTGCATTGCTTAGATTTAATTAAACTAAACTACCCAAGTTTAATGATGTGTTGCATTTACTTTGGTAGTGGTGGTTGGGGTTGCGTTAATAACAAGAAAAATTAATTGTGTTGAAACAAAAACTCCACACATTCTTAAATCAACTATAAACCCGTAAGTAATTTTGGGTAATTTGACTTTTTTTTTGGGTATTTTGACTTTTTGTTTTGGAATATTTAATGTAGAAACTCGTGTTTAATGTAGCTTCTGTATGGGTTTGATATGTATGGGTTTTATGTAGCTTTTGTTTTATTCGAAACGAAAAATCAGGACCACTTGACAGCACTTGTTTTTATGTCATTGTTTATTTTTGGTCAAATTTAGATTTCAGCTTAAAGGAGGGAAATTGTACTACTTTGGCGCCTTCTCATATTTCATTCATCCCTATAAATATCCACCTTATTTTAGCCCCCAAATGTATCAGAACCCTAATTTGTCCAACCTACACAAGATTGTAAATTTGTTTTCCCAATTTGCAAATAATGTCGGAAAGCTCAAACTTCTATGGGTTGAATGAGTGTCACGCAAATTTTGCTCTCATCCGCACGTCGTGCACTAATAAGAACCCTGAAAGGCGTTTCTATTCTTGCAGTTTAAGGTTCACCCAAAAATAGGATATCGAACCCTAGTTTCTGATGACTTAAATATTTATTCTTTTTTTTCTTTGTAGAGCGGAAGTTGCGATTTCTTTTCGTGGGCTGATGGGCCAATGTGCAGTCGTTCCAAGACGGTAATTCCCGGGCTACTGCGTAAGGGTAACGAGTTACATGCTCTCGTTCAAAACTTAAAGATGAAAACCAAAAACTGAAGGAGGATAAAAGATGTTAGGGATTGAGTACAAAAATCTACAGAAGGCACATCAAACAAACGGAAACACAAAAATTTTGTTGTTTGTTTTTGTTTCCATCGTTTTGTGTTTGTTCTTGGTCCCAATTCACAGTTTAATTTAATATGTAATGGTTGTTTCCAGGTTTATTTTGAAGTGTTCAATGTTTTAATATTTTTGAAGCTGGAGTGTAATGTTGTTTCAAGATGTAATGTTGTTCACAATTCCCAACTATCTATATTTAAATATAAGATCGGCCAATTTTAATTACAAACCCTAAGACATCTCAAATTTTAATTGCTAGTGGGCCTTGTTTGTCGGGCCCAAATAATTGACCCAGAAGGACTCAAATTGACCCGTTAAATATACATCTCTCTTGCGACAACGCGACATTTTTCTCTCCATTCTTCTCATTGTTGTTCTTGATAATACATACAGAAACGGCTGAAGGAAGATCAATTGTTCAGAAAATATCAATGTCTATTTCAGAAGTCAATACATTTATCAAAGTCATTCATCCAGAAGTTCAACAATTTCTGGTACACTTTTTATTTTAAGTTATGTGATCTGTTATTTCTAGAAAACCCAAAATTTTCTAATCCTACTATTTTCTTGCACACGTTTGATATTGTGCATAATAGGCTCTTCCCCGTGCAATTAATGGATATTTCGATGGCCTTCTGCCACTCAACTGTACATTCCATAGTGACACAATCGAGTGTGGAAGAAAATTGGATATGAAAGTAGAAAAAATTGGTGATAATATATGTCTTACTGAGGGATGGGTTGATTTCACCATTCAGAACGATATCAAATGGGCCGATTTTTTTGCTTTCAAATTAGTGAAACCGAACAATTTTGAGTTTTACCACTTCGATCATAGTTGGACTCAGAAAAATCGGGTAACCCCCGTTGTCATGTGGCCAACGCGACTGGCTGCAGACACCCTAACTTGTTGGAGCTTAACCGCTTTATGTTAATGAACGTCATCAACCCCAACAACAACAATTTGATAAGTGTTATGTTTCTGATTTTGCACAATGCATTGTGCTTGATTTATATAACATCTGTTTGTATGTATGTATAATCTTATCAGTTATTTATGCTTCCTAAATACTGTTTGCCACGTATTGGCTAATTATTATACATGCGTTTATAAACTAATAGGGTATCTCTCATCACATCCGTATTTTTTCTTAGGCTATTCCCTATCCAATTAGGAGCGCTGTCAAACATTTGCTTCCAATTGAATGCACATTGCAGAACAGTGAGGGGTATATGCATACAAATGGCCGGTTGTAGTAAAAGGTCTTGGAACAAAGATTGGGTTTGCAGATGGATGGGAAGACTTTAAAAGGGAAAATTTTGTTAAAGAGGGTCACATACTTCTTTTCGAACTTGGAGGCCCAAACATGTTAGGTTTTTGTTTTTTTTGGGTCAAATGGTAATTATTTTAATAAATTTTAACACTCAGAAGAGTAAAATCGAAGTGCACAAACAGGTTTATTGTCTATCATTTTGACACTTCATGCTCTCGGAGAGGCTTAGATCTGTTTTAGGACCTTCTAATTAAGATGATGAGGAATTGGATAAGATGGAAGAGGAAGCTCTTGTTGGTGGGTTCCGTATAAAGGCTTCCCGCACTCTTGTTACACGCGGCCGACAGGTAACAAATATGTATTTGCAAATATATAATTCTGATTAATCTTCAATTAAATTCAATATCTTTGCATGTGTTATTTTACTAGTATCACTGAATTAGTAGTAATGCATTTTTTCTTTAATTAAATATGAAAAAGACGATTCCATCTCCGTACTGGAATCAAGCATTAGAGGCACATATGATGAAGTTCAATCTGCTCGTATTCGTCGTGGGGGTAAGCAGTGGATGGTCCAAGCGAAGAAAGAAGGGACCAAACATGTCTTAATAGGACTGAAGGACTTCATCGATTATGCTAAAATAGTTCAAGGAACAATTATCATTTTTAGGAAAGTCGAAGTTGAGTGCGGGGATTTGGCGTTCGAGGTGGAATTTTGAACAATGTCTATTGATTTAGATTGATGTGGAGGTGAACGTGTATGGTTTGGATTTTGAACAATGTCTATTGATTTAGATTGATGTGGAGGTGAATGTGTATGGTTGAACATACTTTTTCTTATTTTTTTCAACCTTATCCTTGCAGCTCATCCGTATTTTGATGGTACTTTTGGTTATTTGCTGGGTGTCATCCAGTTATGCCTATAAAGTAATTAATTTGGTGTTGTTCACATATTTGTGTACAATTTTGCCTGTGTACTGAAATACACAACTAGCTCACGTTTGATAGTGCGTGTTTAACTTGTAAATCAGTGTCCACAATGTATATGAAAATGGAGTGTTTAACTTGTAAATCAATGTCTGCAATGTATATGAATATTGAATCGTGTGAATTGCAACATTTTAAAAATTAAGATGAACATGTTACCTGGTGTAAACCCTCGCCGATCCCCAATTTCTTCCCTTCTCATCTCCGATCCCTAATCCGCAAAATTGTTGCCTTCCTCTCGGCATTCCGCCGTGCCGGTAGCCGTACCCTCGCCGCCCGGCCCTTCCTGATGTCGTGACCCTTCTCGCCGTGGGTGCTGGTAGATAAAGAGGTCGCCAAATTTATTTGTGCTTTTCCGGCAACTGGATTTGGGTTCACGATCTCCGGCCTACTAGGTGCAGTGGCGGGTCCAAGGGTCGCGGTGTGACGGATTAGGGTTGGGTTCGGCTCTGGCTGTTCGTCATCTTGGGTCTGAGAGTCGTTGACCTCTACGGTGGCCTCTCTCCGCGCTCCCCCTCGAAGGCTCGGATGGATTTTTTGTTCGTCTTGTGGGTCGCCGAGGTGAGGTCTGCCAGTGTGCAATGTCCTTTCTCGCCGGCGGAATGGTGGTTGTAGGCGGCGGTCTTTTAGTCGATAACTGGCCGGAATTGACTTCGCCGGTATCGATTAAGATTTTGTCTCCTATTCTTGCTGTTGTTGTCTCGGTTTTCTTATGCCTGCAATTGGCGGTTTGCGGTGCTTCCTCTGGCTTCTCCGATCGTAGACATAGCCCTGTGGCTGCGGCTCAAAGTGGGGAGGCAGAGGTTGGTGTGTGCGTACGGGGTTGGGTTCGTTAGTGGTTTTGGCGTCTTGTGGCCTTAGGATGGTGGGGCTGGGGCTGGAGCATCGAATTAGCTCCCTTTCCTCTGAATCTTTGGGTTCGGGGGTGCTCACTGTTCTTCCGGAGTCCACTAGTGGTGTTAGGGGGCTCGGTTTGGCGGTGTGGGAAGTATTCTTGGTGTTTTTTGGCTTTGGGAGAATTGACTTCGGGTGGGATTCGTGGTAGGAGTTTCGATTCATCTAGGCAGTTTGGCAGTGGAAGGGTCGATTTTCTCTGGCTGTGGATCCCTCTAGGTTGATTTGGTGGTTGCTAGTGTGGTTAGGTTTTCGCTGAAGAGGGAAGGCTTGTGTGTTGTCTTATTGTATTTTCAGTGTCCTTTGTATGTTTCGTCGAGTCTGTGTCTGGTGTGTTTGTTCTTTTGTTTCTGTTTGGGAGATGAATTCAGGCTAGGCAGTGTGCAGTGGCTCTGATGTTCATTTCCCTTTTCCTTTTTCGTTTGGTTGAGTTCTCTAGGCCGCCATGTGCGTGTCCTCTCAGTTTGCTTTTCTGTTGTTTTTTAGGAGTGTTTTTGGTTTGGGCTGTTGGCCCCTGTCTCATTACCCTGTTGGGGCCGTAGGTATTACCCCGTTGGAGCCTTGTAATTTGTTACCTTTTGCACTTTTGTGCTCTTCTATATTACCTCTATCGTTTCGAAAAAAAAAAAAAAAAAAAAAGATGAACATGTTACATAATAAGATGGATATGTTATAAAATAAGATGAATATGTGCTATAATAAGATGAGCATATTACATTCTAAGATGAACATGTCGCATTATGAGATGAATATGTTATATAATAAGATGAACATGTTACATAATAAGATGAACATGTTTCATTATGAGATGAATATGTTGCATAATCCATTGAACGTGTTAAAAATGAAGATGAACATGTTACATAATAAGATGAATATGGTATATAATAAGATGAATTTGTGTTATAATACATACTAAGATGAACATGTTGCATTATGAGATGAATATGTTACATAATCCATTAAACATTTTAAAAATTAAGATGGACATGTTACATAATAAGATGAATGTATTATATAATAAGATTAACATGTTATATTTGAGATGAACATGTTAAAAATTAAGATGAACATGTAAAAAATCAAGATGAACATGTTACATAATAAGATGAATATCTTATATAATAAGATGAATATGTGATATAATAAGATGAAAATGGTACATACTAAGATGAACATGTTGCATTATGATATGAATATATTGCATAATCCATTGAAGATGTTAAAAATGAAGATGAACATGTTACATACTAAGATGAATATGTTATATAATAAGATTAAAATGTTATATTTACTCACATGGCTGATATTCTTGATTGCAGTTTTGTAAGCCCTCCTTCTGTGAACTCGAAATCCAACATTGCACTTGCATGCTTCACATATTCTTTCCCAGCCCTCTAGAAAGTAGGGTCCATTGTTTAGTTTAAGAGATAATGCGAGGTGTTTTTATTTTCATCACATATGGATTCTTACCATGAATATTGAATCGTGTGAATTGCAAAAGATGTTGATTCTTGATCCAACAGGAGCAAGGTAGTGTTCTTGTTGCTTCATTTGATGATTCTTTTGTTTTTTATTTTCCATATTCAAACCAAAAAATATATTAAGCTCACAAAGATTGTTTTACATCAACGAGACCTAAATAGGTCTGGGTCTGCAAAGGCAAAAAAAAAAGAACAACAGCCAAGTTATTTCCTTGCATAGCCTAGCCAGATAGGGCTAAAGAAGCAAAAACTGCACAAATATCCTTATCAAAAATAAAACTACAAGAATAAACAGAAGAGCACAAAGACTTCAACTTTTTAACTTAATTATTTAACGACAAANATACACCTTAACAGTCAAGTTTACAAATTTCCTTGCGTAGCTATAGGGTTAAAGAAGCAAAAACTATACAAATATCCTTATCAAAAATAAAACTACAATAATGAACAGAAGAGCACAAAGACTTCAATTCACCCACAGCTGCAGCTCTCATATCCCCTGCTTCCAAATTCACACAGCACCAGACGACAGCTTCCCTGTTGTCCATATAGCATGTCACATTTTTTCAGTTATTCTTGGCAGCTTATTTGAGTACCCAAGAGTACCCACAGTATAGCCATCCACTGAACTTCCAAAGAAGTCTCTAGATGAATCCCATAGCTGTAAGTCCCTCTCCTCACAAAAAGCTCTCCCCCCCAAACCTAACCTACCATTGCTTGACCCCTCACTCATCCCCAGCCCCCTAGCCATGGTACCTCACCATTTACCACACCCCCGCTTATCAAAACAATCCCAAGAAATACCTAACAGTTTTTAGCACTTGACAACCCTACTACACTGAATTATGATATGATCAATATTTTCCTCACACTCTCCACAGACCTCACATACTACACCACATTCAATTCTTCTCTTTTTGAGTTGAACCCTAGTCCCCACAAACCCATGCCAACATCTCCAAATGAAGTTTTTCAATTTTCTATGGATAGGCAGAGCCCATGTAACCTTCCACATAACAATGGTGGACCATGTAATTCTTCTCTTAATTTGTTGATTCAATCACGAAAAAATGATGGCATATCCAATCCTTGAAACAACTATGGTGGCATATTCATTCCATGTAACGAGATCAAATAACAATTAGGATGTCATTGCCAGAAACATAAATAACAGAGGTTTGGTTTTTTGTTTTTTTTTTTTTCAAATCAAAGTGCTTCAGAGATATTTCCTTCAACAAAATGTATCAGTAAATACCAAACAATGCAAAGTTATAAGCAAAGTTATAAAGCAAACCAGCTGAACATAAGGAAAATAATTTAGGTAAACTTGGTCAACCTGAGCACAAACTATCACAACACCTAATGTGTTTTTAAAAATACCGAGTAAGCATGGTACTTTTTAGCAAGCTTCTTCACTATCTTCTTGTTTTTGTTATCCCGAGTAGGCATTACATCAAACACGTAATGAGCTTTTAAGAATACAACAAAACCAACTTATCAACAATCAACCGCTAGTTAAGAAATCCACCTCCTCACATCAAATCATTATTCGTAACAATCAATTACAATAGAAGGATGTACAACCAAAGCGTAAATTTTCACCAAAACAACCTATGTTAATAACACGATTTCAAGGGTTTTGTATCCAGGAATTACATAACAAAATTCACAACAAATATTAGAAGCATGACAAGAATTTACAATCATACTTCACATTCGAAATAAAGTGCCTCAATGAATCTTGCGTGCGATTGAAATCTCTATATAGAAAATTCTATCGACAAGATACATATTGATCGCAAATCGTTCGAATATAGGTTGGGGTCATAATATTGTTATGATATTGAATCATGAGGAGAGGATGAAGTAGGTTCGGATTTGTATGTAGAAGAACAATGAGGAAGAAGATGAAGAAGAAGAGTTTTTTTTTTTTTTTTTT
>BKCP01007749.1:0-137992 GCA_008636005.1 Striga asiatica | reverse complement strand
AAAATTAGAACACGCACAGCTGGCTTTATGTCCTAAAGTATGATGTGTAGCGGTGAGGTTGGAAACTTGGATAAAAGGGACAGCTTCCCAATATAAAAGAGGCTGTAGTGCCAACTGTATATAAGTTGTCACAAGCCGTATCGCAGTTGTCTTGTCACAAGCCATGAAGCACTCTTTTCAATTGCTTCTCACTTCTTGAGCTAATCAGCTCTCACCGCCTCAGACGAAATTTATTATAATTTTAATTTATTGATGATAACTTAAGGTATAGTTAAATTTACCCTATATTAGTTGCATTTTTTCTGAATATATTAATTGCTATTATTGATCTAAGTCTGACCCATTGATTAAAATATCATACCACGTTATTCATCATTGATCCGATTTAATGTACATACAAAACACAAAATTTACTGTTATATTTAGTTGTATAGGAGTTGTTTTCAAAATATGGAATAAAATAGTGCTAAAAATATAAATTTAAATAAAGAAAAAGAGAAATTAATCATTCGCTCACAAAATTATATTTGAAAATTGTATCGAAATCTCATATTATCAGAGCATGTGCTTAGTTCCTGTTTATTAAAAGGTTAAGACTTGAGTATAATTGTTTGATAAGTATAGTTGATATTGAAATTTATGTTCATTATCATAGTACTTTGTTAATCTGTTAATATCGTGTTACTAAAAGTATAAAGTTTTAAATATTTAACAATAGACAATATTATATTTGCTATTAAGATACACATATATTAACGGGTGTTGAATTAGGAGACATATATAAAAAATTATTAAAGCTTTTATTTTTTAAGTTAAAATAATTTTTATTTTAATTAAATTGTAAAACTATATTTTTTATTAATCATAATAGCTAAACACTCGTATATATTTTAGAATTTGAATGTCAAACTATATATTTTTTTTTTACTTTACATGTACTTTTAGAATTTTGATAATCAATTATTTATTTTGATTAGATTTACAGCTTAACAATTAAATTTTAAACAAATATCATTTTTGAAAGAATAATTTTATATTATTTCATTTTCTAAATGAGTAAACTCCCTATATATAAGCAGACTCGCATATTTCGAGATCCTATACGATAAATTTCACGCTTTTTTGACTTGGATGATTTTTTAATTTAGTCTCAATACAAAAATAATTAAGTTTCGAATAACCATAAATATACTAGATGGTCCTTTTTAAAAGCACTAATGCAGAAGTTGACGGTGTACCCGTGCACCTTCAAAGTGCAGTAGAAGAAGGTGATCATATTTTTTTTTCTAGATTTTTCTTTTTTTTCTCATCTTCCTTTTAAAATTATGAAAAAATTACTAACTTAAATTATAAATAGATTTAAAATTTGATAAATTTTTATTTTTCATCAGTTTTTTATTCATAATATATCAAATTAATCATGCCTTAATCTGTTCTATTTGACACCTACATTGTACCTACACAATAAATAAGTAATTATACTTATCTTTATAATAAAAATTAAATTACATATTAATACTAATTAAAAAATAAAATTATTTAAATCAATTTAACTACAAAGTTATTAAATGAAATAATTTAAAAACAAATATTATAGAATAAGATGGTAAGCCGATGAGTGTTATTTAAATATAAATACTAATATATTTATTTAAAAAGTATTTGAAATTTAAAATATTTTTTTAATAATTTTAATTTTAAATATATAATTTTAGCAAAAATCCATGTACACACAAATATTCTACTAGTATATGAATACTAGAGAGAAAGATTGAGAAATAAATTAATGATTGATTTAAGTAAAGATATGTAATAGAAAAATCAGAAATAAAAAATAATATTATGGTAAATATGGAGTAAAAATATGGAATGAAATAAATAATGATTGATTCAATAAAAGAAAGTATTTAATATTATGGAAATAACTATGTTTAATGAAATAAATAATGATTGATTCAATAAAGGAAAATATTTAATATTATGGAAATAACTATGTTTAATTAACATTTATTAGGATACTCAAACTTAATCATATATCATTCAAAGCATAAAAAATTATGACAAACAGAATCCCAAAAATATCACCTCGATCATCCTTAATGCTTTGGGTTCAATCACATAAAATTATATGCCACTTAAAAAAATAGACTCAGTCTAAGAAAATATATTCACCAATGCAAATAGAAATAGACTGGTGCTGATGATGTGGCAGCTAAAATATTCACCAATGCAAATAGTAGTAGACTGGTTCTGATGATGTGACAACTAAAAAAAAGAGACTCAGTCTACCCTTAATTCTATTTTAGACCAAAGTTGAGACCTAATGTCTTTGAATTGAATTGGAGTAGATTTTGTTAATTTTACATAATTTTATCTATTCATTCAAAACTTGGGTTGATTCATATAGTACGTAAATAAGACTAGACCCAATGAATTGATATTTAATAATTATATAGTGATTACGACCGGGCAGTGTGCCTGTATTATTATTATTATTATTACGGGTATTTCCTAATAAATCCCTAATGCACATTTCAAATTCCTTGTTAGTCCCTAATACTTTAAAACTTCTTCTGCACTCCTTAATACATTTGTCTCTTTCCTTTCAACTCCCCATATAAATACTAATATTATTATTATTCATTTATTTTACTTGATAATTTATTAGTCTCTTTCTTCAATCTCTCTCTTCGCATCTCTCAGCCTCTTCGCCGAACACGGACCTTTTTGTCAAATACGACGGCAGCTTGCCGGATCTGTTTCGAGAGGGGCACTCGGCAGTGGTTGAGGGGTTTATCCGGCCCTTTGTAGTGGTATGGGAGGTGAAATCATTGATAATGGAGGCGATGCTCGCAGTTGCCCGGAACAATTTAGGTAAGTTGGAGTTCCCAAAGTTGTAAGAAATTAATGGGCCTGTTTGATTTTTAGTTTTAATTTGAAGAATTTTTAAGTTCTGACTGAAAAACTGTGTCTTGTGAAATTTGAAGATGCAACCCTCTTTTCCTTTATGAAGTTTGGAGTTATGCCTTTTATGAGTGTTAAAATTACTCCTCTCTAGTACTTCTCGGGCCACCTTCAAATTACTCTTGGATTTTGTAATTTGCTTTTTTGTGGAACAAGAGAATGCAAATCACGTCTACATGCTGTTATTGTTACTTGTGATGGGATCTTGAACATGCTAGGATATTGGGTTTATATGTTTCTTTTTTTGAGAATGACATTAGAAGCATTTCCTATGTAGCAAGGGTAATGGAAAAGAAGCATCTTTATTGAAAAGTGAGACAAATTGGTCATCCTTCAATTTTTTGTTTGGTCGAGAACCTGATTTTGTTGGATTTGGCACTGTTCGTGCACTAACTTGTCATTTCAGCTCCCAGCATCAAGCAATAGATATTAAACACAAGGTAATTTCTTGGTTTATGGGAGTACTCAGTGCAATTTTCTGTAAGGAAAAGTTTATATGTATTAGCAGTGTACTAAAGAGCAAAAACTTTTTTGGCCTGAAAAATTTTGATACATCAACATTGAGTTTCACTGAAAATTTGCTCATTTCTAATTCTCATATGTTCTCCCAGAAAAAAAAAAGAAAGAAAAAAGAAAAAAAGGATTCTTGGTGTTACTTTCGATTTAAGTGATAAGGCACTTGAGGATAACTGAAGAAGTCCTTCAGTTTAAGATTCATGCCAAGTGTATCAGCTTTAGGTGTTATGACTTATGATATTGATTTGCAGTTGATGAGTTCTATCCCTAAATTCGTAAAGATAGTTGAAGTTGGTCCACGAGATGAGCTGCAAAACGAGAAGGAAATTATGCCAACTAATGTGAAGGTGGACTTGATAAAAATGCTCGCATCTTCTAGTTTGTCTGTCGTTGAAGCTACTAGTTTTGTTTCACCAAAATGGGTACCTCATGTATTTGCTAAGGTGTTGTGGTTCTCTTATTTGCTAACAAACAGGTAAATTGGATGCTATATTTTGTTGTTTCAATGTGAATTGGCCTTCAGCTTCTAGCCAATATCTCTAAGGTTTTCAAGTGATGCTTCTATTCATGAACTTTTTCTCTACAGGATCTTCCTGGAGCACTTGCTGATGCTTCGATAAGTGAGGCCTTAGAGTTGCACAAGATTAAGAACTGTCAATGGTCTATTTTTGGTGGTTGTATATTTCTAGCTTTTCTTTTGGTTTGCCTTTTCCTTCTTTTTGGGTTTTTTTTTATCCCTTGGTCTTTGCTGTAATCCCAGGTGGATTCTCATTTGTAAATAATACCAATAATGTTTGTATTCAGTACATTTTTTTAATTAATTAATACCTACTTTGGTCTATGGAAATAGATTACTTTAATTTTGGTAAATGTTTGTTAAATTAGTACCCGTTCTAGAATTAGACAATACTCATTAAATGGTTGTTTGGTACCCAATATCGGGTCTTTAGTACCAACTCCAACGAACATAAAAAATTACCAAATTTTGATCTTAAATTATGTTTATATTACTCAAAACCACTCAAACATTAGTTTCTATGAGTTTTAGAATGTGTTTAATTAAGTTTCATCGCAAATTGGTCATGAACTCAATACATCAATGAACAAACATTACTAAAACACTTCATCTCATTAAACGATATAACATGACTAGTCTAATTTTTACCTATATATTTTAGATTCGTCTATCATTCAAACACTCCATGCGTGAACGATTCATGTGACATGGTAGACATGACAGATTAAAGAAATCATGATTCGTAATCTGGTACCTGTTTGTCTTAAATATGATACGATGTACATTTTACTATAATTTTTAACTGTTTGTTTTTTTACCAGATATCGGTCTTCAGTACCAACTCATCTTAACTAAAAATTTGAAAAAAAAAAAACAAATTTCGTAAAATGGTACCAATTTTTCCACAAATAGTACCACTTTTTCTTCTATGTAGTACCAGTTATTGATGAATTAATACCTACTTTGTAGAAAGCACAAAAAAATAATTACTTCAAATTTGGTTAATATTGCAAAATTGGTGCCAGACCTAGAGTAAGAGTACTACAATATGGTGTTCTAGTACCGGATATCGGGTCTTCAGTACCAACTCCATCGAACATAAAAAAAACATCGAATTTCGGTCTGAAATGATGTTTATATGACCTATTATCACTCTCACATTAGTTTTTATGAAATTTAAAATGAGTTTAGTTAAGTTTAATCGTAAATTGGTCACGAACTCAACACATACATGAAAAACCACTATTAATACACTTCATCTCATTAAAAGACACCTCATCCCATTGAATGATCATACATGACTACTCCAAATTCTACCTATATGTTTTAACTTCCACTATTTCTCAACCAAATCACACGTGAACGATCCACGTGGCATGGTGGACATGAAGGATTAAAGAAATCACGATTACTGAAACGGTACCAGTTTTGACAAAAATAGTACCGCTTTTTCTTTTGCGTAGTACCTTTTTTGAATCAATTAGTACCTGCTTTTGGTCAACAAAAATGGATTACTTCAATTTTGGTCAATATTTGTAAAAATTTATACCAGACCTAGAGTTAAGATAGTACCAACTTTTGGTGTTTTAGTACCAGATATCGGGTTTTTAGTACCAACAGCAACGAACATAAAAGAAACACCAAATTTTAGTTTTAAATGATATTTATATGACTCAAAATGACTCACACATTAGTTGCTATGAAATTTAGAATGTGTTTATTAAGTTTCATCGCAAATTGGTCATGAAATCAACACACTAATGAACAAACACTACTAACACACTTCATTTCATTGAATGACACACTTCATCTCATAGAATCATCATACATGACACTCCAAATTCTACATATATGTGTTAACTTCCACTATTTTTCATTCGAATCACGCGTGAACAATCCACGTGTCATAGTAGACATGAATGATTAGAGAAATCACGATTCTCAAAATAGTACTTGTATTAGCCAATATAGTACCGCATCTTCTTCTACGGGGTACCTGTTTTTGATCGATTAGTACCAACTTTTGGTCAATGAAAATAGATTATTCAATTGTGGTCAACATTTGCAATAATTGGTACCAGACCCAGAGTAAGGTAGTACCATCGTTCAGTGTTTTAGTACCAAATATTCAGTCTTTAGTACCACTTGTAATGAACACATAAAAACACTAAATTTCGGTCTCAAATGATGTTCATATGACCAATAATCACTCTCACATTATTTTCTATGAGATTTAAAATGTTTTAAATTGAGTTTAATCGTAAAATGGTCATGAATTCGACACACTAATGAGAAATCACTACTAATATACTTCATTTCATTGAATGTCACACTTCATCTCAAAGAATCATCATACATGACTACTCCAAATTCTACCTATATGTTTTCACTTCCACTATTTTTCATTCAAATCACATGTAAACGATCCACGTGTCATAGTGACATGAAGGATTATAGAAATCACTATTTTTAAAATAGTACCTGTTTTAGCCAATATAGTACCGCTTCTTCTTGTATGTGGTACCTATTTTTGATCAATTAGTACCAACTTTTGGTCAGCGAAAATGGATTATTCAATTGTGGTCAACATTTGCAATAATTGGTACCAAACCTAGAGTATGATAGTACCATCTTTTGATGTTTTAGTACCAGATATCGGGTCTTTAGTACCAATTGTAATGATCACATAAAAACACCGAATTTCAGTCTTAATAGATGTTTATATGACCAATAATCACTCTCACATTATTTTCTATAAGATTTAAAATGTTTTAAATTGAGTTTATCGTAAAATAGTCATGAACTCGACACACTAATGAGAAAACATTACTAATACACTTCATTTCATTAAATGACACACTTCATCTCATAGAATTATCATATATGACTATTTCAAATTCTACCTGTATGTTTTAACTTTCACTATTTTTCATCCAAATCAGGCGTGAACAATCCACGTACCATGGTAGACATGAAGGATTAGAGAAATCATGATTCTTAAAATAGTATGTGTTTTAGCCAATATAGTACCGCATCATCTTCTACGCGGTACCTATTTTTATCAATTAGTACCAACATTTGGTCGACGAAAATGGATTATTCAATTGTGCTCAACATATGCAATAATTGGTACCAGACCTAAAATAGAATAGTACCAGCTTTAGGTGTTTTAGTACCAGATATCAGGTCTTTAGTACCACTTGTAATGAACACATAAAAACACTGAATTTCGGTCTCAAATGATGTTTATATGACCAAAAATCACTCTCACATTAGTTTGAATGAGATTTAAAATGTTTTAAATTGAGTTTAATCGCAAATTAGTCATGAACTCGACACAATAATGAGAAAACACTATCAGTACGCTTCATTTCATTGAATGACACACTTCAACTCATAGAATCATCATACATGACTACTTCAAATTCTACCTATATGTTTTAACTTTCATTATTTTTCATCCAAATCACGCGTGAACGATCCACGTGTCATAGTAGACATGAAAGATTAGAGAAATCACGATTCATAAAATAGTACCTGTTTTAGTTAAAATAGTACCTCGTCTTCTTCTAGGAGATACCTTTTTTTGATCTATTAGTACCTACTTTTGTGAACAAAAATTGATTATTTCTAGTTTGGTTAACATTTACATATTGTAGTACCAGTCATAGAGTAAGATAGTACCACTTTTATATTACTGTAGTACCGGATATTGGGTCTTCAGTACCACTTGTAAATATTAAGTAAATTATTCTAAGTCTCAAGAATTCAATCCAAGTACTTATATTTAGTATTTTAAGCACCAAATTAAATTGGTGAAATTCCAAGTACAAAATGTTAATTCAAAAATTAATCTTAAGTCTAAGTTCGTATAAATCTCGATTTTGAGCCATAAGAATTAAATTTGCGCATAAGTAAATGCGATTGCCTAGCGGTAGGATGTAAAATAAGGTGGCCTTAAAGGTGTGGACTCGCCGAGACTCGGGTTCGGTCCCCCTCTGCCTGATCTTTCCACCAATTTTTTTTTGCACTTATTGAAATTCAAAGTCGGTACTAATCGCTTAAAAACAGGTACAACATAGAAGAAGATGCAGTACTATTTTGGATAAAACATGTACTAATTATATTTTAGTATAAGTGCCAAAAAAATGGTGGAAGGATCGCGCAGAGGAAGACTCGAACCCGAGTCTGGGCGAGTCCACACCCTCAAGGCTGCCTCCTCTACTATCCTGCCGCTAGGCGACCGCATTTGTTTATGCGCAAATTTAATCCATATGCCTTTGGCTCGAAAAAGGAGCAAAAAAGAAGAATAAAAAAATTGAGCGTTATGTTAGTACATGTGATGCTGTAGTGTTGTACCTGTTTTGTTAGTTTAGTACTATAAATTAGTCATATAGTACCAGCATTCTGGAATGAAAATGTAATACACCGATTAATACTTCACAAAACTATTACCTATATTGCAGCATGAAATACCAGTATATTGTATGAAAAATATTACTCATAAAGTGTCATTTACTACCCACTCTTTGGAATGAAAATGAGTACAAACATATGTCCATAAAACTAGTACCTATATTGCAAAAGGAGAGTATCTGGTTTGACGTTCTTAAGTACTCATGCAGAATTGAAAATGCATATGAAAATGAAACATCTTTTATATCATGCTTTGTACTCGTAAAATATTCATACAGTACATACTCGGAATATGTCAATAATGTATCATCAAAAAACATATTCCGGCAAAAGAAAAAAAGCAACTGACTCAAAAGGACACATGCCAAAATATCCAAGAATCGATCGATTTATCTTGCAAATACTCATGTTCTCCCTCCGAGAATCATCATACGGTGCGATTTCCCTGCGTGCATGACAAAATAATACAAAGATTTATAAATAATGGAACTAGTTAAAAAATTAATGAACTAGAATATGATACGCCTATACCATATTTTAATAATAAATTCACTAATATTATGAAAGCAACAATACCTGCTCATGTTCATCGGGAAGGATTGAACTCCATCATCCGGTCTTTCATTTCTTTCAATGGCAATTATCTCTACAATATTTATTTTTCAACAAACATGTAACCGAATCATGTTCTTCACATCCTCATCATCCAACAAACTAACTCTCTTTTTTTCCTTTGGTGTAATATAGCATAGCACGACGGATTCGAAATTAACGTTCGGTCACCTCTGTGATATGAGAATGTACACTTTGTCAAACGTTGATCCAATATGCATAGAGAACACAAACAATTCATTCTTGTACGTACAATTCCCTAGTATATCACTTTATGTCCCTTCATGTATCTAACAATAATTGGATAAATAAAAAAAACTTCACATTTCCCAGGAAAATATGGTACAAAACAATATTAAAGTGGTACTATATACATACAAACAGAAGTACAATAATCAATAATAGTGGTACAGTGATCATTCCCACCTTATTTTCTTATTTTAGGGTGAATAACATATTACATAACCTAACAATATCATCAATTTCGTATACATAAACAAAAAATAAGAGATTTTGATCAATTTAATTGATTTAGGGTAAATATGAACAACAATTTTCAAACTTCAATCCTTAAAAAATTAACCAAATATATACGAATTAAACATGATTTTTGGACTCCAAAATGCTCATATAATACATATATTACTTACTACTTCAAATTTTGGCCGGAAAAAGCACGAATGTTGCCGGAAAAAAATGAATTTTTGGCCGCACAAATTTGACATCGGAATCACTTGTTTGGCCGAATTTGTTGTTGCCGGAGTTCTTCTCGCTGGATTTCGGTCGCCGGAGAGAGGAGAAGTCGCCGGCGGGAATGGAGGGGGACGGGAGAGAGGAGAGATGTGTGGGGAAGAAGCTCCAACAAAATAAAATAAAGGAAAAAAAAATGTATAATAAAATAATAAGTAATATTACCTTTCAGTGAGGATGATGTCATAACTTGTTTTCTTTTTGATTTAATTTAACATTAGGGATTTAAGTGGAACATGATTATGGGGGTAGGGAGTTAGGAGGAAGAAAAAAAGGTCTAGGGACTAAGGAGGAAATTGACAAAGGGACTCGGGGATTTTTTAGGAAGTTGTCCTTATTATTATTATTATTATTTTTATTTTTATATATTTTGTGCCTCGATTGGTAAAACCAAGTAATAATGTTTTGCCATTTCGGTATATAAAAGTGTGGATTTAATGAATAAATATCAATCGATATATTGTATAAGCCACATTCGCCGTCTAGTCTACAACTCTAGAGTCTAGATAGAAACATTTCTCACTTTACCTTTTCCGGCTACTCCGGCTGAAGGAACATCGGAAAGACTGGCTCCTCACCGACAAAACACATAGAAGATCGAAAATGCACGCAAAGACGGACTCGGATGCGACAAGCTTCGCTCCATCGTCGCCGGATCACAACCGGCGGCCGGTGTACTACGTGCAGAGCCCTTCGCGCGACTCGCACGACGGGGAGAAGACTAACACAGCGTCGTTCCACTCGACACCGGCGATAGGAAGCCCAATGGGCTCGCCGCCGCACTCCCATTCATCCGTGGGCCAGCACTCCAGGGAATCCTCAACCAGCCGCTTCTCGGGCTCTCTCAAGCCCGGATCGAAGAAGATCAACCCGAACAACGTCGGATCCGGGGGCAGAGGCCACAGGAAGGGCGGACAAGATAACTGGAAAGAGTTCGATGTGATAGAAGAGGAAGGGCTGCTCGAGGATGAAGGGTCGCGTCAAGGGTTGCCCCGCAGATGCTATATTCTGGCTTTTGCCGTCTCTTTCTTTGCACTTTTCTCCTTATTTGCTTTGATTCTGTACGGCGCCAGTAAACCCCAGAAACCCATTATCAGTGTGCGGGTGAGTTTTGATACTTAATAGCACATTAAATTCTTTCATTACTTTTGGGTTTCATGTTGAAACAAGCAAATTTGGTTTGGCTAACTCTGTCTGTTGCTTTGTCTAGTTATCCGTACAATTCGGATCTCACAGTCAATTGCTACTTACGTTGTGCTATTGGTTGCTTCTTTTTACATACATATATTTTAACCTTCGCTGGTTGTGTTTTGAAGCACTGCCTTTAGCCACTATGTTATTTGATCTGAATTTGATGAAATTGTCTCCAGTGTTGGGGATATTGGTTTCTGTTGGTTGTGAGTTAGTTAAACAATTGACTTGATTTCTATTGTTGTGAAATGCTAAAGTCTAATTTGATGTTGTTTCAATGCCAGAGTGTTAAATTCGAGAGGTTTGTGGTTCAAGCTGGTTCTGATGATAGTGGAGTTTCAACTGATATGATATCCATCAATGCCACTGTGAAGTTCACTTTCCGAAATACGGCTACATTTTTTGGGGTTCATGTTTCATCTACGCCCTTAGCTCTCTCCTACTCGCAACTCAACATTGGCTCTGGCGATGTAAGTTCAATAGTGTCATTTATCAGAATTATTGTTTACTATATCTAGTGTGGTCACCATGTCCTGATAATCTATAGAAAACCCTGAATTCATAAGAACCAACTTAAATAATGATATTGAGAACAACCCTTCAGTTGTCTTTTCAACAAAATTGAGGTTGGGGTACCCAATTCCTAATGAGGTCCGCGCATTGTGAATTCAGCATACCGTGCGTATTGATAAGCAATTCTATATTAATTTTTGTACATAATGTCTGTTCCTTGATTAGGCTTGCCTTCGTGATTGGGTACCTTAAGGTTTGGCCATAAAAACCACCAAGTGTGAAACTAACATCTTTATTATAACAAATATCCTATTGAGATATGCGTTTACCAAGAAATATACATATTGTGGGTGCAAAAAATCAAAGTTCATCTTTTTTTTCGTTGTAGCTGAAGATAATTGAGTTTCTTTGTAATTAAGCAAACACTAAAGGTTAGTTATTTTAATTAACCCTCTACTTTTTGGCTATTGAATAACTTTTCGGAATTGCATGTTCCAGATGAAAAAATTCTACCAAAAGAGAGAGAGCCACAGAAATGTTTCCGTAATAATAATTGGCGACAAGATTCCACTGTATGGAAGTGGAGCTGCTTTGAGCACACCAACAGGGATCACAAATTTGCCTATACCGTTAAATATGGAATTCAGGGTTCGATCAAGAGCATATGTTTTGGGTAAATTGGTGAAACCTAAATTCTACAAGAAGATTGTGTGCTCCATTACTTTTGATGCAAAGGAACTCAATGTTCCAATATCCCTCAAGAACTCATGCACATATGACTGACAAGAGAATTATTAGGGGACTGCCTGGTAATGAAAAGGTTTTAATATATTCGTTGGTTATGTTGAGGGTAAATTATGGCTGGGAGATGTGTTTTTCTTTATATATATATATATATATTTTTTTTATTTCTATTTTTACTACGAGGTGTATTTTTCGCTGATGAATTTAAAAGCCAATGGAGGAAAGCAAAACTTATAGTAAGTTATTGGTGGAATTTCATGAATACCGAAACCATTGTCTGAGTTGAAGATTGTGAACCGTTTTTTTGATATGCTTGTTTGTTATTGTAGGCTATATTCATATAAATGTAATAGCTTGCAAATTCTTCTGGTTTCCATGGGCATTGCATTACAATAATTTTATTTTGTGGTGGCCACCTCAACTGTTGGAGGTTGATCGAGCATTCTTTGCAACAATGTACGTCACAACATATTGTGTTGTATTTGGTGTTAGTCTCTCATGATTCTCCTGAAACACTAGTTGCAAAATTGGTAAGCCACCTCCAGGCTTACAAGCTAGTGTGGTTCCTTGGTAGTTTTGATCTTAAATTGTCCGACAGTGCTGGGATTTCATGTGACGCTCCACTTTAATTTTAAAGAAAATTCATGGCTTTTCCAAAAATCACAATAAATTTTTGAAATTTATTTTTTCAATTCAACATAAACATGGGCATTATCAAGGATTATTTTACAACATAGTTCAATTCATATCTGAACTCATCGAGATTCATTTCCCTATTTTTCACATGGATTTCAATATCCAAAACTAACACACATCAACATGATATTCAGCATAACACATCAGCATGAATAACCAAATTCAACATGATATTCAAGAAGCACATAAACATGGATATCCAAATCAACATGTTTGAAAATGAAACGAACCAAATCATAGGGTTCCAAAATGATCCAGAATCCCAACATTTTCGAAACACAAGTTTAAAAGCAATTTAACATGTCTAAGAAACCAAAGCAACAGGTTCATAAGACCAAATTAACATGTTCATAGAACGGAATGCGGAAGCAAATAACCATAACCAAAGGACCAGCCACTCGTTCCCTCGCTGTCATGCCTGCTGATATAGCCATATAAAGATATACTGGCCCAAAAATTCTTTACTCGACCGGATAACAACTCAAACCGTCCACATGACGACATATTCCCATGGACATATTCTAGTCGACTTCCGCAAAGTCGACTCTTCATGGAATGACTGCGAGAGAAGGCGGAACCCATACAAGTCGACTCGTAGAAGTTGACCCCATACAGTCGACTCCCCAATAGTCGACATCCATCTAAGAAGAGCAACAATAGCGTAGCCTCTGAATATGCAGAAAATCCGAAGTCGACCTCCTGGCACTCGAGGTCGACTCCTTGCGTCTCGAGACGCGAAACACACTGACGACTTGATACACTTGTGATATCTCTTGAACTCTTCTATCCTCCAATGGATAAGAAGGAATCTTGTCATGACTCAGCAGTAAGGGGACACGAATCATTATCAATCATCAATCATTAATTATCAATCATCAATCATCAATAATTACTAACTCCCAAACGGGTTTTTCCAAAAGCATAAGTCATTACCAAAACCGGGTTTCAATAATACTCATAAGTTCTAAGGAACATCTCCTTATCATTATTCAATCATAAAATCCAGAATTCATAAAAGCAATATTATTCCAAGTTCTTAATGCGGAAGCATAAACAATAATAGGACCAGTCTTATAGACCGACCACCACTCGCCTAACTCCGCCGTCGCACCTGCCTCGCTTAACCTGAAACGTGAATTTCAGGTGGGGATGAGCACAGTTGGAAAAAGTAGTTGTAACGCCCCGTTTTATTTTAAAGAATTTACCGAATTTATTTAATAAAAATCAAAGTATTTTTCTTTTTAAATTCCAAGTTAAAACATTTATCGAGAAACGGGCGCTACTTATTAACCACAACAAATAAACACACTCAATCAAACAATCCAATGAACCTACACATGCTCGAGCTATCAAATTGACAATCTCATAAGTCATAAATTTCCAAATCATTCCCAAACGTCTAGCATGAAATCAAGGTTCAAACGAAATTCAACATAGTTCGAAAATGAAGAAATAAAATAATCCAAAGTGCGATAACAAATGAATAAATAGCAAGTTCATGCGGAAGCATAAGATTTCAACACATAATGACCACCATCTCGCTCGTCTTACGCCACCGCCTCCAGCTCGTCTCAACCTAGAACAAAGGAAGAGAGAAGACAACAAAGAAAATAATGGGGGTGAGCAACCAACTAGCTCACCATTATCGCACAGTTATCTCGTATAGTTATTTTAAAAAGCAGTATCACAGTAAACCAATATAAGTATCCGTATGCATAGAATCTATAGCCTAAACCCCCTACTGGCCCTATCGCAAACCTCCTATGTACATACAACAACCTGCCGGATACAACGGCATGGATGTAACTGGAAAATTTCCCCCACCTCGAACTACTCACGGATCATGGGAGTCCACCCGGAACTACTCACAGATCATGGATGTTTTCCAGGAGACAGTGGAGATGTTTCTCCCCCCCGAAACACACACGGATCAGGGTGTCTCCTCCCGGATACAACGGGCATGTGACCTCTCACTGTTATGCATTCATCAAAGGCACTATCGTTCGGAACACTTAGACTAGAGTTCTCATGCATACAATAATTTTCAAAAGAAACATTACACGAAATAAGAAGTGCGATAAATATGGAATACATTATAAATGTACCCACCTGATAGCAGCAACAGTTCACAATCACAAATCCCGAAATGAGGCGAGGTCAACACCTCTAGACACCTACATTATGTCAAGATCCTACAATCAATATCTATCTTGACTTAAATCGGAAATCACAAGACAGACCTAGTCGAACTTTGTTTCGACTAAGTAGTTCGTGAAGTCCTGTGGATGTTGGAACACTAAGACTCGGCACTAAACTCGACCAAACCACATAAGGGAGTTCACAAAAATCCATCCAAGGATTGACCAAGTCAAACTCACATCAAAACGAAAAGCAAATCGATTCCAAATTTTTATATAAAAATCATGGTTCGAAAAATAGCAATCATTAATCGCATGAAAAATAAATGGTCAAGCTACCTTATGACTTAGGCTCTGAAAATTTACACAAAATTACATCTCCCAGAAACATGTAAAACCAAAAATTTTCAGCTTCAAACAGGAAATACACTATTTTATAAAATTCGAACAAGATATCAACAAAAAGGGAACATAAATTCATACTTGAACTTAATTAACGAATCAGAACTTGAAAATTTTACACAACAACATACAACATGCTAAAGTCTATGTATAAAAATATCAGTTCTGAATGTCGACTGCTACTATTTTTAAAAATTCATACGAGCATCAGCAGTTTATCGAATTTAAATCAAAACCGAATCAAAATGGACTCCAAAAATTCCCATCTTTTACAAACATGATTTAACACATAAAATAGGCATCTCAGTAAAATTTCAGAATTTTTCACGAAATAACCAATTTATAAAAATTCAAACAACGCTTCAGCAGATTTGATAAATAAATTTTTAACCACATCAAATCAAGTCCAAAAATTCTAAAACTTTAACACAACATATAAAAGTCACGGAGGCATGACATATTCGAATTTCAGCTCATTTGATTCACGAATAAATTTGTTATGCATTTAACACTATTCCGATCAGATTTAAATTTAATTATTAAAAATAGCAAAAGGCTTCTACAAATCACGAAAGTTTTACATAATGCTGGTATTGAACAGACAACATCACCCTCAAATTTTCAAATCGTTTCGAGCAGCGAGCTATTTTTAAAAATTCAAGCACCAAAACAGCGATACAAATGCTCAACAACTTGTCAATTAATTCCAAACATGAAATTTCTCGTCCGAGGCCTTTTCATAAGACCAAGGGCTCGACATTGTTCCAATATCCACCGACTTACACGACTTTCGAGGCCTCGTTCGATTTTTGAGAAAATCGAAGAGGTCCCGAACATACGATAACACATAAAATCATAATAGTACATAAACGCACATATTCACATCAAGAAATTCACACATATATTTCATTGTTCAACGAGCACTTCACGACAATAAACACATAAATCATATACGAGCTAAACGAGACGGAAAAACGACGAGATACCGTTCTCGGGAAAAACTCGGAAAACGAAACGAACACGAACGGGGCTCGACGGATTCTCGCGTCTCGCCGGAAGGAGAAGATGCTGCAGCGGCTTCGAGAGTGGCTGTTCGCGGTGGCCTGAACACGCGATGGGCGGAGCAGCGGCGGTCGCTGGGCTGCTGCAAATGGAAGGTCGCCGGAAAAATCTCACGAACAGCGGAAGGTCCTCATCGTCTAGGCTCGTGGGCTGTTCGAACTCGCCGGAAAACTCGAACAAAGGGTCGCCGGAGGGCTGGTCGCGGGCTGCTGGTTTTTGCGGGGAGGAGATGGCGACGAGGATGATGATGGACGAGCGATGATGATGGTATGAGAACGATGGTGGTGATGGCGAGGAGGGTGAAGGAGATGATGGGTTCACGAGGATGATGATGAGGGATCACGAAGAAGATGGACGATGAAGTTGCAAGGAGAGAGAAATGAGATCGGGAACAAACTTGAGAAATTACAAAAGCTGCGGGTGTGGGATTTATCCAAAGGAAAAACGATGCCGACATATATAATTGCTATTAGGTTAAGAACAAGTCTTGTTGCCTAAGACTTTAAATCCCACACAAAAATCACGTGAAAAAAAGAACAAAAGAGAAGGGAGAAAATATTCTTGTTGGGCCGGTTTTTGGGCTCGCGAGTCGGCTCGCGACGATAAATCGGCTCACGGGCCCGATTAAAATTCAAACGGACATGCTCGGGCCCAATTTCGGTTCCAACGAAAATTCTCGGGCTCGATATAAATTCAAACGCACGATAAAAATATATCGAACAATATATATATATATTTTACATATTTATATTAATACACATTTACGCATTATAAATAATAAATATAAATCATTTAGACATTTAGACAATTAGCATTTATGCACAATTAGGCAAATAATATTAAGATATTCATAAATAATATAATGTAAATATTATCATAAAAATAATTGTTACCCAATAAATAATAATAATAATAATAATAATAATTATAATAATAATAATAATAATAATAATAATAATAATAATAATAACAATAATAATTCTCAAATTATCCACAAATAAACGGGGCACTACAGTCTACCCTCCTTATTCGATTTCCGTCCCCGGAAATAAAAGAAAGTCATCACAACCGGACAACTGACACACGAGAGAAGCTCAAACCACTGAACTCGGATTCTCCGTCCGAATCTTCCACTCTACCAAGTCACACCGCACTAGCCACAGTTACCCTGCCGGACTTTGACGAGTACCTCTTCCGGATTCTCCCTGCTGGATTCGTCAATCCAGTAGGTCACCGGTACCTCATCAAAGGTAAGGTTCTGCCCCATGCAGCTCGTCAAAGATCGTCTCGTGCCTAGAGTCACGCATATGTCCCCTCTCCACGAGGCACTGAACAGGCCGTGCACTCTTGCAAGCTCCGGTGATGGGGTCAACCGCCAGGCTTAGACGTCGACTCGGTCGAGAATCACAAAAGGACCAACAAATGTGGCTGATACTTCCTCTCTTCCCAGAACTCGAGGCGTACAACGCCTCTTTCCGTACTCAGAACCTCGTATGGTGCCATCAAGATCGTCACTCATAGTCATTGCTATAACCGCACTTTCTTATGGTAAGAAATTCCCCACGACACACCCATCGAGTACACCAGACTCAAGACCAGTCTCTCAGGGTCTCAACAGCATGTTCTAAACGCATAACTATCTTGATTTCTACGCGGTGCCAAGTTCAGTCTCGTGCCCGGGTCACGCTGACGACTTGCCCACGTTTTTAATGTGAGTCCGTGCGTCCGTATCAGACGGCCCGCCGCAGAATCGCATACAAATGGCTAACCAACATCAAAAACACCATCCTCAAACTGATACCTTCAGAACACACGGTTCTGCTCGATATCGTTGGCAAAGCCTCATTCATTGCCGACACGAGTAACAGCTCGTATGCGGTTTAGGAAGTATCGACTAGACATTCAAAAACAATTCTATCGCAGAAACTGACTCTCAATTAGGGATGCTCGACGATCCCATTATAACAATCTAAAAGGGCATAGCTAGTCCGAGGTTTAATGCACTGTCACCCGAGAGATGTCACACACACTGGCGCTGCATAAGCGGGGCGCTGGGACGTGCGCGTACATCTGTTCGGAGAACAGCTGCAAGGTCAAGGTTTCGGCCGCACACTGACTTGGGGAGCTCCTGCGTTCGGTGATGGTGGCTGCAGCTCTTGTGCGAGTCAATTATCGGCCCTGCAGTGCCTCACGTCTCTCAGCACGGGCTCGCGTGCTCGACCACCACTTCGCGTGACTACACCCAGTCAGTGTCGGAGTTCGGTTCGAGATACAGAAAAGAATTACTCTAGTTCAAGGCTCGCACTACCTGAGGTAACCCGAAAGGAAAAAGGTTTTCACAAAACCAAGAAACATTAGGGTTCAACAAAGACATTATCCCCCAGCATGTAGGTATTAACAAACTCGAAAGGTTCAGGGTTTTCAAAGCATCACATCTAAAGAAAGCGAATATCGACATCCTCAGCTAGGAATCATCCCAATTCAGTGGTCACTGTCGAACAATGAAAATAATTAACTCGCATGACTCTTCCGACTAGCAGTGTCGGCCGTCACGTCAGCTCTTCCACCGGTAGCTAAACGTGTCGGTAGTCCTAAACGAGCTCAAATGCTACGCTGCTAAGATTTTTATGACTTCTGGATCTCATCACAGAGCCTCCTTGGTGGATTTGTCTCGATCGCGTCTCGAACACAAATCATCAACGATAAAAGCCACGACAAACCGATACAGGTACGAATGGAACACCAGACCGAAAGGCATCACAAAACAGAAAGAATAATATAAGACAAGCGCAGAAATGAAAGTACTTGTCTTAATCAATACACAAAGTTGAAAATCTTGAAATGAAAACTCCAAACAAAACAAAATAAGAGTTTTTAGAGGATTGCCAAAAAGTCAAATAAAATACAACGGTCACTCTTGAAATTTCGAAGAGAAAAAGGATTGGAGTTCCCATAAATTTATAATGTATACGCTAAAAAAAAAATGAAGACGTCTCTGCATCAGGCTCGACTACCCTCCTTAAAATATTCTCACGTACGCCACTTCGATTCAACGTTAAAATAGATCACGAAAGATAATTGATCGTCGTCTATCTCGAGGCTAAGGTACTCTCAAGTTAAACTTCGCATCGACTTAGCGACGTTAGGACACATGATTAAGGATCAAATAGAAGGTGAAATTTCGAGGCTCACACAATCCAAAATTTCTACGCAAGGAGAAAGGAAAATCAAGCGAAATTGACACGGTATGAAAATCAAATAAATAAGATGGTCCCGAAATACAATTCAAACTTGATTACTAAGCGAAAGGTAGTAGTCAAAGGCAATGGAAAAGCACTCGGGCGGCAAAGGCGTGAACGGGTAGATTAAAGAGTTGGAAATAGCTTGAGCTCACACATTAAATTTTGCTGCAAATTTTCCAGAAAACTGAATTGCACGAAGTCCGTATTTTTAATGCATCTCTTTGCACAAAAATGCTATATGAATGAAACTTGTGACATTTGAATCATAAGAGACAAAGCTACCATTCATATGAAGACACCAAAAGCAAATAAGGCCATTTAGCAGGTGATAAATCAACAAACATTAAAAATTGATTTACAGTCCAAAACTAGGGATATGCCACTGACCAGACTTCAGTAAAAGCTAGCTAATTAAAGTTACATAGATGATTTCAATGAAATTCAAAAACCACATGCTAGATAACTCACATGTCTACAACTTTTCTGAAGATCACGTTGGCAAATAATCACATTATCAACGAGTTTGATCACAAAACGTATGATTCAACAAACCTGCCAGAAACTAACATGTGATATAGACAACACTTTAGATTTTATAATCTAGATCGAGCTACAGACTTCGAAATGACATGGTTCAAGTCTCAAGTTAAACCTAAAGCATGCCTCTACAACTTTCATTTAGAACACAGAAGCATAAAAGGTCATTTAGATAGGATAAAATCAGTTAACATTTAATATCAAATTCTGCCAAAACACAAAACTCTATCTCATGCATGTCTATTTTCCTAAGAGCACAACTCGAGCTACATAGCACATATTAACATGAAATTTATCTCATTAGAAATATAAGAAATAGACCTATAACTTCTATGAAGAGCATAAATTCATACGAGCACGTTATAACATGATAAACAGGTCATATATTAATTACACACATGCTGCCGTCTAACAGGAAAACTGGACGCGCAATATTCTTGCAAAAATCATAACTTATTTGATATAACTCGGAATCGAGAAAATCCAAAGCCCAGATACAGACAACCGAACAAACTACATTTTATAAGAAGATGGAAACTTCAAATAACCAGCCTCTGATGGCTGAATTTGAGGCACAACAGAAACAGTGTACATGCGAATTAACAAGAAATAGCAATGAACATATATAACGAATGTTCTAAGCTCGACCACGATTAATATGACTTCCAAACAGAAATAAATGAGTACAACATGTTTATCACAAGAACTACATGATACTCGATTTATAAAAGACGAGAGTTATCAATATCCTCGAAGAATTTGCAAGACAAACCAACGAGAAAGAATGAATAATAATAAACAAGGGAAATCAACCATCAAATTGATGTCCACGAATATGCAAGCATAAATGGTCGGATCATCAACATGAAACCGACACCTAGACTCCACTCCCGGTTCTCATTAACCGGTTTCTAACACGCGTCTAATAGTTATATCCACAATAGTCACAGACTTCCAAATAACCCACACACTTGGGACTTCTTCGGCTGTCTGCTCTCTTTACTAAAAAACACGAAACCAAAAACTCACAACATAAACCTCTAAAGTTAGAACTTAACTCTATGCCACTAGAGTTCAAGTCCGTAAAAACGGAGGGTAAATTCCTAAGCCCCAATAAAAGAACAAACCATAATCACGTTATTCACAATACTCAAAACAAATAAACTCATACCATGAGCTGGCGCGGCGAGACGAAAGCCAGTGGTCAAATGGTCCTTACACATTTAATCACATACGAACCAGTCTACAGAAAGGCAAGACTGGCTCTGATACCAAACTGTAATGCCCCGTTTTATTTTAAAGAATTTACCGAATTTATTTAATAAAAATCAAAGTATTTTTTTTTTGTTTAAATTCCAAGTTAAAACATTTATCGAGAAACGGGCGCTACTTATTAACCACAACAAATAAACACACTCAATCAAACAATCCAATGAACCTACACATGCTCGAGCTATCAAATTGACAATCTCAAAGTCATAAATTTCCAAATCATTCCCAAACGTCTAGCATGAAATCAAGGTTAAAACGAAATTCAACATAGTTCAAAAATGAAGAAATAAAATAATCCAAAGTGCGATAGCAAATGAATAAATAGCAAGTTCATGCGGAAGCATAAGATTTCAACACATAATGACCACCATCTCGCTCGTCTTACGCCACCGCCTCCAGCTCGTCTCAACCTAGAACAAAGGAAGAGAGAAGACAACAAAGAAAATAATGGGGGTGAGCAACCAACTAGCTCACCATTATCGCACAGTTATCTCGTATAGTTATTTTAAAAAGCAGTATCACAGTAAACCAATATAAGTATCCGTATGCATAGAATCTATAGCCTAAACCCCCTACTGGCCCTATCGCAAACCTCCTATGTACATACAACAACCTGCCGGATACAACGGCATGGATGTAACTGGAAAATTTCCCCCACCTCGAACTACTCACGGATCATGGGAGTCCACCCGGAACTACTCACAGATCATGGATGTTTTCCAGGAGACAGTGGAGATGTTTCTCCCCCCCGAAACACACACGGATCAGGGTGTCTCCTCCCGGATACAACGGGCATGTGACCTCTCACTGTTATGCATTCATCAAAGGCACTATCGTTCGGAACACTTAGACTAGAGTTCTCATGCATACAATAATTTTCAAAAGAAACATTACACGAAATAAGAAGTGCGATAAATATGGAATACATTATAAATGTACCCACCTGATAGCAGCAACAGTTCACAATCACAAATCCCGAAATGAGGCGAGGTCAACACCTCTAGACACCTACATTATGTCAAGATCCTACAATCAATATCTATCTTGACTTAAATCGGAAATCACAAGACAGACCTAGTCGAACTTTGTTTCGACTAAGTAGTTCGTGAAGTCCTGTGGATGTTGGAACACTAAGACTCGGCACTAAACTCGACCAAACCACATAATGGAGTTCACATAAATCCATCCAAGGATTGACCAAGTCAAACTCACATCAAAACGAAAAGCAAATCGATTCCAAATTTTTATATAAAAATCATGGTTCGAAAAATAGCAATCATTAATCGCATGAAAAATAAATGGTCAAGCTACCCTATGACTTAGGCTCTGAAAATTGACACAAAATTACATCTCCCAGAAACATGTAAAACCAAAAATTTTCAGCTTCAAACACGAAATACACTATTTTATAAAATTCAAACAAGATATCAACAAAAAGGGAACATAAATTCATACTTGAACTTAATTAACGAATCAGAACTTGAAACTTTTACGCAACAACATACAGCATGCTAAAGTCCATGTATAAAAATATCAGCTCTGAATGTCGACTGCTACTATTTTTAAAAATTCATACGAGCATCAGCAGTTTATCGAATTTAAATCAAAACCGAATCAAAATAGACTCCTAAAATTCCCATCATTTACAATCATGATTTAACACATCAAATAGGCATCTCAGTAAAATTTCAGAATTTTTCACGAAATAACCAATTTATAAAATATCAAACAACGCTTCAGCAGATTTGATAAATAAATTTTTAACCACATAAAATCTAGTCCAAAAATTCTAAAACTTTAACACAACATATAAAGGTCACAGTGGCATGACATATTCGAATTTCAGCTCATTTGATTCACGAATAAATTTGTTATGCATTTATCACTATTCCGATCAGATTTCAATTTAATTATTAAAAATAGCAAAAGGCTTCTACAAATCACGAAAGTTTTACATAATGCTGGTATTGAACAGACAACATCACCCTCAAATTTTCAAATCGTTTCGAGCAGCGAGCTATTTTTAAAAATTCAAGCACCAAAACAGCGATACAAATGCTCGACGACTTGTCAATTAATTCCTAACATGAAATTTCTCGTCCGAGGCCTTTTCATAAGACCAAGGGCTCGACATTGTTCCAATATCCACTGACTTACACGACTTTCGAGGCCTCGTTCGATTTTTGAGAAAATCGAAGAGGTCCCGAACATACGATAACACATAATATCATAATAATACATAAACGCACATATTCACATCAAGAAATTCACACATATATTTCATTGTTCAACGAGCACTTCACGACAATAAACACATAAATCATATACGAGCTAAACAAGACGGAAAAACGACGAGATACCGTTCTCGGGAAAAACTTGAAAAACGAAACGAACACGAACGGGGCTCGACGGATTCTCGCGTCTCGCCGGAAGGAGAAGATGCTGCAGCGGCTTCGAGAGTGGCTGTTCGCGGTGGCCTGAACACGCGATGGGCAGAGCAGCGGCGGTCGGGAGTCGCCGGAAGTCGCTGGGCTGCTGCAAATGGAAGGTCGCCGGAAAAATTTCACGAACAGCGGAAGGTCCTCATCGTCTGGGCTCGTGGGCTGCTCGAACTCGCCGGAAAACTCGAACAAAGGGTCGCCGGAGGGCTGGTCGCGGGCTACTGGTTTTTGCGGGGAGGAGATGGCGACGAGGATGATGATGGACGAGCGATGATGATGGTATGAGAACGATGGTGGTGATGGCGAGGAGGGTGAAGGAGATGATGGGTTCACGAGGATGATGATGAGGGATCACGAAGAAGATGGACGATGAAGTTGCAAGGAGAGAGAGATGAGATCGGGAACAAACTTGAGAAATTACAAAAGCTGCTGATGTGGGATTTATCCAAAGGAAAAACGATGCTGACATATATAATTACTATTAGGTTAAGAACAAGTCTTGTTGCCTAAGACTTTAAATCCCACACAAAAATCACGTGAAAAAAAGAACAAAAGAGAAGGGAGAAAATATTCTTGTTGGGCCGGTTTTTGGGCTCGCGAGTCGGCTCGCGACGATAAATCGGCTCACGGGCCTGATTAAAATTCAAACGGACATGCTCGGGCCCAATTTCGGTACCAACGAAAATTCTCGGGCTCGATATAAATTCAAACGCACGATAAAAATATATCGAACAATATATATATATATTTTACATATTTATATTAATACACATTTACGCATTATAAATAATAAATATAAATCATTTAGACATTTAGACAATTAGCATTTATTCACAATTTGGCAAATAATATTAAGACATTCATAAATAATATAATGTAAATATTATCATAAAAATAATAGTTATCCAATAAATAATAATAATAATAATAATAATAATAATAATAATAATAATAATAATAATAATAATAATAATAACAATAAAAATTCCCAAATAATCCACAAATAAACGGGGCACTACAGTCTACCCTCCTTAAACGATTTCCGTCCCCGGAAATAAAAGAAAGTCATCACAACCGGACAACTGACACACGAGAGAAGCTCAAACCACTGAACTCGGATACTCCGTCCGAATCTTCCACTCTACCAAGTCACACTGGTGAGAGTGCGATTCCGTCGAGTGAGGGTTAGCTGAGATTCCGTCGGGTGAGGGGATAGATTCCTTAGTGGGTGAGGGCGCAGTAAGACTGTTTGGGAAGAGGGAGTATCATTCATAGGAGGACGGCAGGGTTAGTGGAACCGCAGACAAAATGGGAGACAAAGAAGAAATAGGAGAGTTTGAGGAGGAGATGGCGAATCGACTAAAAAATTTTTCTCTAGCAGGTGTAGAGTGTGACGTGATTGATATTGCCAACGACGACATCAAGAATAGTGCTGAGGAGTGTAAGCGCAGTCTTATGGGGAAGGTTATTGGAAATAGAAGAGCTTCATTGGTTGGGCTGAAACGTACAATGGCCGGCATCTGGAGAATGCAGCAAGGAATGGAGGTTAGAGAAATCAGCTACAACTATTTCCAGTTCATCTTTGAAAACCGATTGGATATGAAGAAGGTCCTGCTGGGAACAAATTGGATTTTCGAAAACCAATACCTAGTGCTTCAGGAGTGGAGGAAAGGCATAAGGGAGACAGATAGTAGTTTCGATGAAGTTAATATGTGGGTCCAGGTTCACAATCTCCCTCTAGAATGGTTGAGTATGGAAGTAGGGCTCAAATTGGGGAAGGTGTTTAGGAAGGTGAAGAATGTGACAATTACAATAGCATTGGGAGCAGGAGGGCGCATTATTAGTTTGCTCGCAGCAGTGGATGTCTCTAAGGCTATACCACGATGTACCACCTTGAGGTGGGGTGAGCATTTTATTACAGTTAGCTTTAGATATGAAAGACTGGTCAACCTGTGCTTCTATTGTGGTTTCCTGGGGCACTTGGATAGGGATTGTCTTAGCAAAGAAGAGGACATTGAAAAGGAGGAGATTAAAATAGGGCAGTATGGAGAGTGGCTTAAGGCTGGGGAGTTTAAGAAGTTTGGTAGCCCAGGTCAAACTAGCCAATCCTTTGAGAGGGAGCATAGGAGATCTGATGAGTAGGACAATACTAAGGATTCCCAGGAGGAAGAAGAGAGCCAGCTAGTGGGAAGAGTGACAGGCAAAGAAGTGGTGATGAGAACTGGAGCTGAACATACACCTAAGAACCCAAGCTTGGTGGAGTCTAGCTCATCAAGAAAAGACATTGCAGCCTCTCATGGAAGGACTAGGGAGAAGAGCACCAATCTGAGTCAACATATTAATCAACCAACAATGGTGGTGGAACAAGAACCAGTGTGGCCTGAGGAGATGTGTACTGAGCTGCCTAACCAGAGTCTAATGATGGTGCCTATGGGAGTGGAGAGTAAGCTAGAAGTGAGCACATCCTCCAAACAGAAGACTTGGAAGAGATCTGGCAATAAAGTAGGCAGACTACTACAGAGGAACCAAAGGGAGAGTAAAGGGATCCAATTACAAGGAATGAAAAGGGGAAGGCAGGGAGGCACAACCCTAATAACCGTGGAGGAGGAGAACTTGGTGGAAGTAACAGAACCAAAGAAGGCAAAAAGTAGTCCAAAAAAGGTGGAGAAGGCCAGCCTCAATTGGCCCCAAGGTGACTAATGAGAGCTCTGGTGTGGAATTGCAGAGGCCTGGGTGGGGTCTCTACAATTTCCCAGCTCAAGGAGTCCATTAGACTCCATCACCCACATTTTATTTTCTTGTCAGAAACTAAAAATACTAATAAGTTTACTATGACTGTTTGCAAAAATTTGGGATTTGGGGATAGAAATGTAATGGTGGCTCCAAGAGGGTTGAGTGGAGGATTGCTGCTTACATGGGTTCCTGAGGTGGATATCAAAAATATGAACTATGATGGCTACAACATTGAGGTTGAATTCAGAACTCATTGTAATGAAAGCTTTAGATGGGCTATTTTTGTCTACCTAAGCCCAGATAGAGGGACTAGAGAAATTCAGTGGAGTGAACTAGAGAGGAAGAAGGACAAATGGGGGGACAGATGGTGTATGATTGGTGATTTGAATGATGTTGCTAAGATGGAGGACAAAAGAGGAGGCAGGCAGAGAACCCACGCAAGCATGAGGGGATTCCAAAATTTTATTGCTGAAATGGAAATGGAAGAGGTGCTCAGAAAGGGATACCACTACACTTGGGGCAATAATAGAGAGAATGAGGGATTTGTTGAGGAGGCACTGGATAAAGCATATGCTTCTTTGGGATGGAGTGAAGAATTCCCACTGACTCAAACTACTGCCTTGTTCAAGAGCTCTTCAGATCATCATATGTTACTATTAGATGAAGCTCCTGACAACCAACAGAAGAAGGGTAGATTTCAGCTAGACAAGAGGTGGTTGGGCAGAGCAGGGATTGGTGAGATTATACAATCAGTGTGAGAAGGGCAACAAGGAGGCACACCAATGTACAGCCTCAAAGAGAAAATAAAGAAAACAAGAGTTGCTTTGATTAATTGGAGTAAAGAGTTCAGAACCAGTGAAAGTGTGCATAGACAGAGGTTATCCTTGAAATTGCAAGAGATGAGAGAGGAAGGGGGACAAAGAAATTGGGAAGAATGGGATAGGATACAGAAGGAGTTGGATGATGCTAACAGAAGTGAGGAGCTATTCTGGCAACAAAAAGCAAGAGTGGAATGGCTAAAAGAGGGGGACCACAACACTCATTTTTTCCATGCTTGGGTTACCCAGAGGAGAAGGACAAATGTTATATCTAGGCTGATGACTGAGCAAAACAGTGTTTGTGAGACCAAGGAAGAGATTGATAAACATGTGGAAGACTTTTACTCGAGACTATTTACATCAGAAGGATCAGAGGGGGGTGAAAGGGTTCTGAACTGTGTGCAGCCTTCCATTACTGAAGATGACAATGAAGAGTTGCTTGCTCCTGTTGAAGAAGGAGAAATTAAACAAGCTCTATTCTCCATGAATCCCAGGAAATCTCCTGGTACTGATGGAATGCCGGCCTTATTCTTCCAACATTTCTGGCCATTGATCAGAGAGGACTTGTGCTCAGCCATTTCAAGTTTCTTTCAATCCGGTCAGCTACTCCCATACTGGAATCACACTTTAATTACACTCATCCCTAAATGTGCTGTACCTGAGAATTTAAGCCAATTCCGGCCCATAAGTTTGTGTGCTATGGTGTACAAAATAATATCTAAAATCCTGGCTGGAAGATTAAGGAACTGTGTGCATAAATGTGTGAATGAAGCTCAATCAGCATTCTTGCCAGGAAGGTTGTTGACTGACAATGTAGTGATTGCTAATGAAGGGCTTCATTTTCTAAATCGTCACAGAATAGGAAAACATAACTTTATGGCAGTTAAATTAGACATGATGAAGGCTTATGACCGGATTGAGTGGCCTTGTATCAGACTTACCATGCTTAACATGGGTTTTGCCTCTACATTTGTGAAATGGATTATGGAGTGTGTGTCAACAGTGTCCTTCTCTTTCATTATTAATGGATGCACCTCAGGTTATGTTAATGCTCAGAGAGGTCTTAGGCAAGGAGACCCATTGTCTCCTTACTTGTTCATCTTAGTTGCTGAGGTCCTTTCTTCTATGATTGCAAATGAAGTGGATAGAGGGGTTTTCAGGGGAGTTTCTGTGGCTAGAGGGGCACCTGTGTTGACTCACTTATTCTTTGCAGATGATTCTTTAGTCTTCTGTAAAGCTACTAAATATCAGGCACATGTGTTATTATCTGTACTCTCTAGATACCAAGGGTGTGATTGTATATAATTTGCACAGTAAATATTCAACTCAAAACTCAAATTTAACTCAACTTTAACTCAACTCCACTATCTCCAATATTATCAATATAATTAAATAATATTAACCAATCATTATTACACATCACATCAACTTTAATTCACTATTCATCTACTCACATAATTTTAACTAACCATCACTTCCAATAATTTTCTTCTACTTTTACATCAAATCAACTTTAATTATTTTAATTTAAATAATATTTTAATATATCCACTAACAACTAACCATACTACTTTTTTTCAAATTTAACTATAGTTAAAAAAAACTAGTTTTTTACTAGTTGAATTCATATCCAATCACCCCCCAAAGGTTTTCTGGACAAAAAGTGAACACAGCCAAATCATCCATATTCTTTAGCAGGAACACCAGTGAAGTGACGCTTCTGTTCTTAATTTGAATAATTTCTCGATCTAATTAGACGTTAAAAAGAGATTAGTGCCTTATATGGGAAGGACTTCTGCCCACGGGTGGATTTTTGATTTTGTTAATGAATCCTAACTATTAACATTCTCTATTATGGAATGAAGATGTGTGTGTAAAAGAAGCAGTATATTGATAAAGAAAGTTTTTTCCGAAATCAAAAGAGCGATTAGGTTTAAAAAATAAAAGATTTCTAACCATCTTCTTATCCTATAACATAGACGAATTTAAGCAAATGAGTGGAAAAAAGAGAGGATAGAGAGTCTGTTGATAAGTTTACCTATCTCCGAGGTAGCTATTCTTATAAAGGGAAGTGTGTAGTGTTTTTCCTGGTATTCAAACTCAGAGATCAACCAGATATTTGGGCATGCCTCTTGGTATTGGGAGAACAAAGAAAGAAGTGTTTGGCTTTGTGGCTGAAGCTGTGAGGAAAAGGGTAGTCAGCTGGAAGAACAAGTACCTTTCCTCTGCAGGGAAGGAAGTATTGATTAAAGTAGTGCTCAATGTTCTACCCTTGTTTGTTATGTCTTGTTACAAACTGCCTGCTAGCATTTGTAAAGAAGTGAGCAGCATTTTTGCCAAATTCTGGTAGAGTAGTGGAGGGGAAATGAACAAAGGGGTGCACTGGAAGAGATGGGAACTCCTTACACTGGCAAAAGACAAAGGTGGATTGGGATTTAAGGAAGTGGGGCTGTTCAATGAGGCAATGCTAGTCAAGCAGCTCTGGAGGGTAGTCACTCAACCCCAACTACTTATGAGTAAAATCATCAAATGCAGGTACTTCCCTAAATCATCTATTTTTGAAGCTAAGTTGAATCAGAATTCTTCCTGGATGTGGAGATCATGGTGGAAAGTGAGGGGGTTGTTGAGGGAGGGTTTGCAGGTGGAAATTAAAGATGGAGCTTCGGTTAAACTTAGTGACTATAATTGGGTGCCAGGCATTAGAGGCAGGGGAATCCACTTAAAGGAAGGTGTTGTTGGGGAAGACATAACTGTCCAGGAACTGATTGATGGCAACAACAACCGATGGAATACACAAAGGGTGAGAGATTTAATTGCACAGGAGGATTGTGATGCTATTCTGCAAATTCAGGGAATTGATTTATTGGTGAGTGATAAGTGGAGATGGGAGATAGGTGTGCAGGGCAGGTTCTCAGTATCATCTTCATATGCCTTTCTTCATCATAAGAAGGTCATTGCTATGGATCTACCTGAGGGAAGTAGCACTGGTAGGAGGAATCAGAAGATCAGACAGAGAAGCTGGGGTCTGCAGGTGAAAAGCAAACTAAAACATTTCTTATGGAAGTGTGTTAGTGGAGCTTTACTAGTGAGTGTTAACCTAAGAAGGAGAGGGATTGAGCTTGATGTGGTTTGTAGATGCTGTGGAGAAGCTGAGAAACAGTGGAACATGTTCTACTTCATTGCAGGAGAGCTAAAAAGGTGTGGCAGCAAGCTCAGGTTAATTGGGATGGTTTAGAGGCTGAAGGGAGCAGATTTGAGGATTGGTGGGGATCAGTGTGCTCAATCAGGAATGTAGCTGTGAATGAAGCAAGAATAGAACTCACAACCTACATCCTATGGTGGCTGTGGAAATTGAGGAACTTGTGGGTATTTGAAGGAGAATGGAGACCAATTTGTAGCATTGTGAAAGGGGCATGGACTGAGTGGCAAGAATCACAAGCAATGAAGAGGTGCAGCAGAGTCAGAGTGACATAGATTGGTCTGCTTTGCAGTTCAGTGTCTTAGTTTATTCTGTTTTGTTGTACTTATGTCTGTATTCTTTATCTGTAGATGTGATTCTTGGGTTCATATCCCATTGGAGGGTTCAGAAGCTTGTTTCTGCCTTTGATGGTGATTAGTTATGATAGACTGTTATTTCGTTTATAGCCTACCAAGTGTGGTAGTGCTCCCTGGCTTAGCCTTCGGCTTTTATCTTGTTGTTGTCTAGGAACTTTGTGTTTGTATTTTGTTGAATGGAGACATTTCTATCGTTGGAAAAAAAACAAAAAACGGGGCACTACAGTAGTGCTCACCACTATGCAGTAAACATCATTCATAATAAAGAAACAATGATCAATAATCAATAATAAGTCAGGCACGTATATGAAACAATCATCTATCCCAATCTCCCACCAATCATATCAATAATAGACTCATGTGCACACCTACGTATAGACTGTTTGTCCCATTTTTGTTGCGTTTTTCGTTATCTTTTTGTCTTTCTTTTTCCCCCATTTTAGGTGTTTTAAATGGTTTTTAGGCCGTTTTATAGTTTATTTAGTGTTTGCTCTCTTCTTGGTTTTTCTTGTGTTTTTCGTTCGTTTTCTGTTTTTTTCGTCGTCGTTGGTGCGTAGGTTGGAAGTCTCGGGAGAACAGGAGTTCGGAAAAATACTAGTTGGGCAAGCCTAATCAAATAGAGGAGTTCGTTGGGAACACACAGGAAAAAGCGGAATCGAATTCCGAGTTGAAACGAGCTCAAACGGACCCGAGAAGCAAAGTTGTGCGAGCTGCCCAGGCCCCGCGCCCGTGCCGCGCCGCGCCGCCCGCCACGACCTCGACTGAGGTGCCCAGGCCCCGCACTCCACGCCCGCGATGCCCCCGCGCCGCGCCACCCGTGTGATGAGGATGTGGTCATCGACCCATCCGAGCCCGAGGACGATACGCGCATAAGCCGAGAAAGGAAGCGCGCAAGAGCCCGGGGTGAGTACCGAGACCGTGCTAAAAGGGCCCGGAGAGGCTACACGACGGGTGATACGCGTACGGCGGAGTATTGGGCCGACGGTGAGAGCGAGAGGATTGAGCCCGGAGGAGTGGGCGAATGGTGTAGGGCTTGCGCAAGAGACCGGCATAAGCAACGCATGCACGCTAAGGCCGAAGGAGCACGAGGGGAGGATGAAGGGTGGACAGCGTGCGCATGGGGCGGCTGCAGTGGCGCGGACGCGCTAAAGGGGTGGGTCGACGAGGTCGACAAGGGCGAAGCGGTCGACGAGGTCGACAAGGGCGAAGGGGTCGACGAGGTCGACGAGGTCGACGTGGTCGACAGGGTCGACGAGGTCGACAGGAACACGCGAGGCACGTGGGAGTTGGATGGCGCGAGTCCTCAAAGGAATAGGCGAAGCGCACCGACTGAAGGGAATCCGCGCAACTTGAGGCACAAGGCAATGGACGCGTACGACGCGTGGGACGCGGGAGAAGGCCAAGACCTCGGAGGACAAAGATTAGCCGCGACGGCTAGGGTTCGGGTGAAGTGCCGTGCAAGCAAGAACCCGCGATCCTTTTAGGAGACCTAGAGCCGATTTCCCTTAGTAGCTTAGGAATAATAGTATGGTTAAGATTTGGAATAAAAGGCATGTGCCTAAGTAGTTTAGGTAAGTCTATATTCACTAGGTATTTACTTTCCTTAGGGGTTTATTTGCTTACTTGCATTAGGAGTTCTTCTTAGACTAGGATTAGATTTAATTGGTATCTATAAATACCACCCATATGTCATTCGAAAATAGGAACAATGATTAAGAAGTAACGGAAAATCGTTCGTGAGAACAAAACCGTGTGTTTAGAATTCGTGAGAGTTTTATCATACAAATCGAGTTGGCAAGGCTAAGACCCGAACCATCTCAAAATTGTGAGAAGATAAGGCTAATAACCGAGTCGTCCACACCTATCGTCGAAGGACAAGCCGTGGCAAAGCTTGGATCGAGACAGTCGAGTTGGGAAAACACACGATACTTCATCATTGGTGCTTTCATTGAGAGGTGTTGATCGTGTGTTTTGTTTAACTTTTTCTATCTTCTTCTTTTTCGAATTTTCCTTCTTCTTTTCGTGAGGGTCGAGAGTTATCCAAAAAAAAAATATATATATATATATTTTACATAGTGTGTGTGAGTTTTGTTCGAGAGTTATCAAAAAAAGAAAAAGAAAAAGAAAAAAAAGAAAAAAAAAAAAAAGAGAGAAGCCATGACAAACCGAGAGAGATTCGAGATGTTGGAGGAGAGCATGAGATCCCTTGGTGATGGACAACATGCTGCCAACGAGAATTTTACGAAGCTGGAGCTCATGGTGCACGATCTTGCGGCACGACTTGCTCGAGCTACACGACGACCGCGAGGAAGTCATAGGTCGTGTTCGACCGCAGCTCGATCGAGCAGCTCCGAGTCCGACCACGAGGACCATGATCGACGATCGAGGAGGACACGAGCGTCTGGTCGACGCGAGGAGAGAAAGGTCGAGAAGCCGAGGCTAACAATGCCGACGTTCACGGGGACCGACCCGGATGCATGGTTGAGTCGAGCTACTCAATATTTCGAGATCCATGACGTGCCTAAATCTGATCGAGTTAAAATCGCAGCCTACTATCTCGATGGTGAGGCGAATATATGGTGGCAATGGATCTCGCACGTCTACAAAGGCAAAGGTATGCGGGTACATTGGGGAGATTTCGAGAAGGAGATCATTACGCGCTTTGGATCGAGCCAATACCATGACTATGACAAGGCACTCACTCGTATACGTCAAGGTGGTAGTCTACGTGATTACCAAAAGGAGTTTGAGCGCATTGCTAGTCGAGTGCGCGAGTGGCCTGAGAGTGCATTGGTTGGAGCATTTGTGGGTGGGCTCAAGCCCGAGCTGGCCGCCGAGGTACGATTAGACCGACCGAGGTCAATGCGAGCTGCCATGGAGCCGGCACGAATGCGAGAGGAGAATCTGATTGCGATCCGAAAGACGAGTCGAGGTGACGGACGCGTCGAGACACGGCGCACGAGTACGGTCGCGGACCCACCGCCGCTGATCGAGGACGCAAAAGTGATCGAGGTGGTTCGACCACCGAATTACATGCAGCGTGTAAGTTCCGAGGAGATGCAAAGGAGGCGTGAGAAGGGTCTATGCTTCTCGTGCAATGAGCCGTTCACGCCCGGGCATAGGTGCAAGGGTAAAGAGGTTTACCTACTCGATACATGCGAGCCCGAGGAAGAACGCGAGGAAGGAAGGCACTTGTACTTGAATCCACAATTGGAGTTGCTGCACATGGTCAAAACCGAAAAAGGACCTAAGATGATGAGGTTCGAGGCTGAGATTATGGGGCGAAAAGTCGATGTGTTGGTCGACAGTGGGTCGACACTCAATTTTATTAGCTTGGACTTCACCACAAGGCTTGAGATTCCAATGACCGGGGTTGTACCATTTGGAGTACGAGTTGCAAACGGCGAAGAGTTGGAGTTCGGAGCTATACAAAGATGTCCCGATACAAGTGCAAGGTGAAGAGTTAAAAGTGAATTTGTTTGCGCTAGATCTTGGAGGAGGACCCGAAGTGGTGTTAGGGGTCCAATGGTTAGAGACGTTAGGGCCCATAGTTACAAATTTCGAAACGGGAACGATGGAGTTCAAAAGGGCCAAGAAGAGGATCAAGCTATGTACTAGCGACGAAGGAACGGAGTCGGTCAAATTGAAGAGTCTTCAATTCATTCTCCTTGAGGACAAGATCAAACTCAAAGGGGGATGGAATGATGAGGATGTGGTCATCGACCCATCCGAGCCCGAGGACGATACGCGCATAAGCCGAGAAAGGAAGCGCGCAAGAGCCCGGGGTGAGTACCGAGACCGTGCTAAAAGGGCCCGGAGAGGCTACACGACGGGTGATACGCGTACGACGGAGTATTGGGCCGACGGTGAGAGCGAGAGGATTGAGCCCGGAGGAGTGGGCGAATGGTGTAGGGCTTGCGCAAGAGACCGGCGTAAGCAACGCATGCGCACTAAGGCCGAAGGAGCACGAGGGGAGGATGAAGGGTGGACAGCGTGCGCATGGGGCGGCTGCAGTGGCGCGGACGCGCTAAAAGGGTGGGTCGACGAGGTCGACAAGGGCGAAGCGGTCGACGAGGTCGACAAGGGCGAAGGGGTCGACGAGGTCGACGTGGTCGACAAGGTCGACGAGGTCGACAGGAACACGCGAGGCACGTGGGAGTTGGATGGCGCGAGTCCTCAAAGAAATAGGCGAAGCGCACCGACTGAAGGGAATCCGCACGACATGAGGCACAAGGCAATGGACGCGTACGACGCGTGGGACGCGGGAGAAGGCCAAGACCTCGGAGGACAAGGATTAGCCGTGACGGCTAGGGTTCGGGTAAAGTGCCACGCAAGCAAGAACCCGCGATCCTTCTAGAAGGCCTAGAGCCGATTTCCCTTAGTAGCTTAGGAATAATAGTATGGTTAGGATTTGGAATAAAAGGCATGTGCCTAAGTAGTTTAGGTAAGTCTATATTCACTAGGTATTTACTTTCCTTAGGACTTTATTTGTTTACTTGCATTAGGAGTTCTTCTTAGACTAGGATTAGATCTAATTGGTATCTATAAATACCACCCATATGTCATTCGAAAATAGGAACAATGATTAAGAAGTAGTGGAAAATCGTTCGTGAGAACAAAACCGTGTGTTTAGAATTCGTGAGAGTTTTATCATACAAATCGAGTTGGCCAGGCTAAGACCCGAACCATCTCAAAATCGTGAGAAGATAAGGCTAATAACCGAGTCGTCCACACCTATCGTCGAAGGACAAGCCGTGGCAAAGCTTGGATCGAGACAGTCGAGTTGGGAAAACACACGATACTTCATCACCGTGCCTCACCGCGCCGCGCCAGAGCCACGACATAGACTGCAGCTCTCAGGCATCCTAGGCCTCGCGCCGTGCCCAGGCCCCGCGCCGCGAAAAGCACCAATGATGAGAGATCGTGCGTCCGATTGCCGGTCGAGCCACAAAAGCGCCTCGGTCACGACGATAGGTTCGGAGGTTCACTTGCGCGCCCCTTCGAGAATTAATTGCAAAAGAAAACGTAGAGAATTCTAAAGCAAAGAGTTTGAACAAAGTTCGGTTTTTTTTATATATTTCTGAATAATCAAAATAACAAGAGCATAGGCCTTTATATAGGCGTCAAAGTAAATCTAGTCCTAATCAAACTAAACAACCAAATAAGCAATAAAATATTAAGAGTCCTAAATAATCTAGAAAGCATAAAGTAATAAGGAAACTAGAGATCTAGAAGAATCCTAAAGATCCTCGACTTGCGCAACACGTCCGAAACCCTAGTCGCCACGGGTCTCGCGTTTGACCGCCTCTCCTAATGCCTCGAGGACTAAGGCATCTTTGTCTTCGCGCGCGCGTGCTCTTTCCCCCTTCGCTTCTCCTAATCTCTCGAGGACTATAGTCGCGTGTGTCACCCCGCCAATGCGTGCCCACACACCCTCTTGGCCCGCGCCGCTTGCGTCCCCGACTCCTTCGCGCACTTCGCCTTCGTGCCCGGTCATGCCTGCCTCGAGTACTAGCGCGTTGCCTCCTCTACGTGCTAACCTCCTTCTCGCGTGATAAGCTCGACTCGCGGCATTCTTGAGTTTCCGTGCCGCATTCTCATCATTCCCGTCCCCTTCAAGTGCTTCCTTGTCCTGAAGGATGAAAGACGGAAATTGGGCTCACATTTCTTCTAAGTCCTCCCATGTCGCCTCTTCCGTAGGCAAATCTTCCCACTCGACCAACACCTCCCATCGATATCGACCAACCTTCCTACTTTTACGATATTCGACCGCGCGACCGGGTCGCACAATGATGTGTCCATCCCGTGTCGTTGTCGGTAATCAATCATACACTCGGTGCGACTCTCCTAAACTTCGCTTGAGCTGTGAAACATGAATCACCGGATGGATATGTGAATCCTCCGGAAGCTCGAGCCGATAGGCCACTTTGCCTACACGTCTCAAGACTTGGTATGGGCCGTAGTAGCGCACGCCAAGCTTGGTGGCCGCCTTTTGCGCCGCGGTGCGCTGCTTAAAAGGTCTTAATTTAAGGTAGACAAAATCACCTTGCTCGAAGTTCTCCTCACGTCGTTTCGCATCATGATAGGCCCTCATTCGGTTGATCGAGCCTTCAAGATTCTTCTTCAACTCACGCAACATCAGGTCGTGTTCCACCAATTCACGATCAACCTCGTCGTTTACGGCATTCCCCGCGACATAATTCACTAGCGTTGGAGGCTTTCGCCCGTACACTAGTTCGAATGGTGTCGCCTTTGTCGAGCTATGATAGGTGGTATTATACCAATACTCGGCCCAAGGCAAGTACCCTTCCCATTGCTTCGGGAACTGGTGCACATAGCACCTTAGGTATTGCTCCAATGTGCGGTTGGTGACCTCGGTCTGGCCGTCCGTTTGCGGGTGGTAGGCCAAACTCATTGACAGTTCCGTCCCTTGTAGGTTAAAAAACTCGGACCAAAAACTACTCATGAATATCCGATCACGATCAGAAACAATCGACCATGGGATCCCATGTAGCTTCATGATATACTCCACAAACAGCCTTGCGATGGTCTTTGCAGTGTATGGGTGCGCTAATGGCACGAAATGCGCGTACTTGGTCAAACGGTCGACAACGACCATTACCCCATCAAACCCATTTGACAATGGTAACCCTTCGATAAAGTCCATCGTGATATCATCCCAAATCCTAGCTGGTACTGGCAATGGCTGTAACAGCCCGCCTGGTCGTCGAGCGTCGGCCTTGGTCCGTTGGCATTCATCGCAGCGCGCAACGTGGTCGCGCACCGCCCCTTGCTGTCCCGGCCAATAGAAAGTGTTGGCCATCCTTGCCCAAGTCCTATAGAACCCAGAGTGTCCTCCAAGCCTGGAGTTGTGGAAGTGCTGCAAAATTTTCTCGCGGAGTGGTTTCTCATCCGGCACGAGAACCCGACCTCGATAGAGTAAGAGGCCGTTGTGCCACTCATAGTCCGCAACAGTCGCATCTCCCGCGTCTACTCGGTACTGAAGATCTCGACAGTGCGTATCTCTTTCCTGGGCCACCTTTACTTCATCCCACACAGCCCAGGTAGGCCCTGAGATAGTCTCGAGCTCCGCTACGTCCGTGCGTCGGGACAGTGCGTCGGCCACGGCGTTTTGCCGCCCGGGCCGGTACACAATCTCGAAGTCGAAGTCCATGAGTTTCGAGACGAACTTCTGCTGCTCCGGCGTTACAATCCTTTGCTCTAGCAAGTGCTTGAGGGGCTGTTGATCGGTCACGATCCGGAAGCGTCGACCCAAGAGGTACGGTCTCCAGCACCGCACGACCTCTACCACAGCCAACATCTCCTTCAGGTATGCGGACATACCCAGCCGCGTTGTGCCCAGTGCCTTACTAAGGAAAGCCAAAGGTCGCCCTTCCTGCACTAGGACCGCCCCAATCCCTATGTCACTTGCATCGGTATGGACTTCAAACATTGCCTCGAACCTAGGCATGGCGAGCACTGGTGTGGTCGTCATGGCTTGCTTTAATTTCTCGAACGCGGCCTCACTATCCTCGGACCACTTGAAACCCCCTTTTTTGGTCATCTCGGTGAGAGGCTTGGCAATGGTACCGTAATCCTTCACGAACTTTCTGTAATAACCCGTAAGGCCGAGAAAGCCCCGAAGTTGTGTGAGACTGGTTGGTTTCGGCCAGTTCACCATGGCTGCGATTTTCCTTGGGTCGACCTTGACTCCGTCCTACGATATGAAGTGTCCAAGGTACTCGACCGATTCCTGACCGAACGAACACTTGGATGGCTTGATGTGAAATGCGTTTTCCTCTAAAATTTCCATTACTACTCGCAAGTGCTCGAGATGTGCATCCCAAGTTTTCGAGTATACCAAAATGTCGTCGAAAAACACGAGCACGAACTTACGTAGGTGTTCCTTGAATATGGAGTTCATTGCGAATTGAAAGGTCGACGGTGCATTACACAAACCGAAAGGCATCACTAGATACTCATAATGCCCTTGGTGAGTACGAAAAGCCGTCTTTGGAATATCCGCTGGATGGAGACGGATTTGATGATACCCGGCCCTAAGGTCGAGCTTGGAGAAGTAGCGCGACCCTCCTAACTCGTCGAGCATGTCGTCGACACTTGGAATCGGAAATCGGTCTTTGATAGTCGCGGCATTAAGCGCTCGATAATCCGTGCAAAACCTCCACGTGCCGTCTTTCTTCTTCGCGAGTAGGACTGGCGACGAGAATGGGCTTGTGCTATGCTGAATGAGCCTGGACTCGAGCATCTCGCCCACCTGCCTCTCGATCTCCATTTTTTGAAAGTGCGCGTATCGATAGGGATGAACGTGCACTGCTTGCTTTTCGTCGACCAGTGGTATGCGATGGTCGAACTCCCGGTGTGGCGGTAACCCTTGCGGATCGCCCAGGACTCGACCAAACTGTTCGAGCAACTCGCGTATCTCCTCCTGCGATCGCTCGACCATTCCTTTGTGTGCCTCGAGCTCCTCGATCACTATTGCATAAAGTTGACCACCTGTTCGCCATACTTGCTCGATGTTTGTGAGACCCACTTCCCTGGCTCCACTTGTTTCGCTCGCCCTTAACGTGAGTTGTTGTGCTCCTGAGTCGAACTTCATGACCCCCGTGCGATAATTGGTGGTCACCTCGCCCAACCCTTCTAGCCATTGGACCCCCAATACTACGTCGGGTCCCACAAGTGGTAGAGCATAAAGATCAGCCTTGATGGTTACTCCATGGAACTTGATCGGTACGTCCTTAAAAGCTTCCGAACATCGTAACCGTTCGCCATTGGCCACGCGCACGTCGAAAGGTTCGACCGTGGTTGTGGGTAGCTTCAACTTTTGGGAGAGGGTTGCATTGATAAAATTATGTGATGACCCGTTGTCGACGAGCACAACCACACGTCGATCCTTGACCCATGCGGGTAGCCGCATCGTCCTTGGTCCGCGCGTGCCAGCCATCGCATGCATCGAGATCTCGGCCTCCTCTCTTGTGCCTCAACCTCATCGACCTCCAGCTCGTCCGTCAATGGATCCTCCTCGTCAGATTCGACCACGTCGATCACGAACGCCTGTTTGCACCTATGGCCTGGTACAAACTTTTCCTCACACTTGAAACATAGGCCCTTCTCGCGTCGCCTACGCATCTCCTCGAACGAAAGCCGTTTTACCTCGGGTATAGGTGGTCGAGGATTATTAGGTGGTCGAGGATTCGAATTGGGCATGTTTAGGCCCGGTGGTGCACGACGCTGCTCGGGGAACCGCGGCTCCGCCCGTCCCCTTCGAGTGGCAGCGAGGTGGTCCTCCCTCCGCCTAGCAACTTCCATGGCCCTTTGCATCGTATCAGGTCTTTCCAATCGAACTTCTGCAGCCAAATTGAATCTTAACCCGCCAATGAACGCACCCACCAGCGCGCTCTCAGGCCATCCACGCACTCGACATGCGAGCCTTTCAAACTCCTTCTGGTAGTCACGTAGACATCCAGTCTGCCGTATGCGCGAAAGTGCTTCATCGTAATTAAGGTAGTCGGATGTCCCGAACCGCGTGAGTAGTTCGCGTTCGAAATTCTCCCACTCGATTACTTGTTGCCTTCCGCGGTAGACGCTTGCGAGCCATTGCCACCATACGTTGGCCTCGCCGTCTAAATAATACGCCGCATAACGCACCCACTCGTTCCTGGCCGTTTCATTAAGCTCAAAATATTGTACAGCCTGGTTGAGCCATGCGTCGGGGTCAGTTCCGGTGAACGTGGATACGTAAGTCGCGGTTTGTCGACCCGTGGTCGATCGTGATTGTTCGAGGCTTGGGACCGCTGCTCGAACTCCTCTTCCTCGTGCTCGTGCATGCCATGATGTGGATCGGGCCGCCTGCCCCGTCCTTGGTCGTGAGGTTGGCGTTGGATGCTTCGTGCCATCTCATCAAATCTTCGATTCATGATTTCCATGAGATCACGCACCGAATCTTTGGTAGAGTCGAGCCCTTCGCCAAAACTGCCCATAGCTTCGCTCATGGTACGTACTTGTGCGTCTAAGCTCTCGAGCTTGTCTTTCATCTTTTTGTTGGCCATGACTTTCTTCTCCCTCCTTCGCTCTTTACTATTTGGACTTATTTTTTTTTTTTTTATCAACGAAATTTAAAAGAAAAGTTGGGACAAAAACGCACGATCAAACTCTCTCAATGAAAGCACCAATGATGAGAGATCGTGCGTCCGATTGCCGGTCGAGCCACAAAAGCGCCTCGGTCACGACGATAGGTTCGGAGGTTCACTCGCGCGCCCCTTCGAGAATTAATTGCAAAAGAAAACGTAGAGAATTCTAAAGCAAAGAGTTTGAACAAAGTTCGGTTTTTTTATATATTTCTGAATAATCAAAATAACAAGAGCATAGGCCTTTATATAGGCGTCAAAGTAAATCTAGTCCTAATCAAACTAAACAACCAAATAAGCAATAAAATATTAAGAGTCCTAAATAATCTAGAAAGCGTAAAGTAATAAGGAAACTAGAGATCTGGAAGAATCCTAAAGATCCTCGACTTGCGCAACACGTCCAAAACCCTAGCCGCCACGGGTCTCGCGTTTGACCGCCTCTTCTAATGCCTCGAGGACTAAGGCATCTTTGTCTTCGCGCGCGCGTGCTCTTTCCCCCTTCGCTTCTCCTAATCTCTCGAGGACTATAGTCGCGTGCGTCACCCCGCCAACGCGTGCCCACACGCCCTCTTGGCCCGCGCCGCTTGCGTCCCCAACTCCTTCGCGCACTTCGCCTTCGTGCCCGGTCATGCCTGCCTCGAGTACTAGCGCGTTGCCTCCTCTACGTGCTAACCTCCTTCTCGCGTGATAAGCCCGACTCGCGGCATTCTTGAGTTGCCCTGCCGCATTCTCATCACCCTTCCCCGCGCCGCGCTGTTGCTATGACCCGAACAGACGTGCGCCCAGGCCGCACCCTCGCGCCACGGCAGGCCCTCTGCGCCGCGGCACAGCACCTCTCCGCGCCGCGCCGCACCAACCTCGCGCCGTGATGCCGTGTGGCTATATATATGCATCGGGATCGCGACAGAAGACCATCTCTCATCTTCTCTCGACTCCAAAAACGAGAAACCCTATCCCCTCTTCTCTTTCACTCATTTTTCACTTTTCTTTCATATTTTTCGACGTAGAACTCAGATTTACACTCAGATTTCGCTATTGTTCTTGGATTCAAGCTTGTCTTCTGAATTCGACTTTGGGATTTTTATCGTAAGATTATCTTTTCTCTTAATTGATGAATATGAATGGTCTTATTGAAATGTTTCTTTGTGTTGGATTGATTATGAGTAGCTAAATCCTTATGCTAGGGATAGGGGATTGATGTTTTGATATCGTTTGTGATTGTCGGGCTCAGGATTGTTCAAATTCATACGAGTTGATCTTTTTATAGGGTGTAACGCCCCGTTTTATTTTAAAGAATTTACCGAATTTATTTGATAAAAATCAGAGTATTTTTTTTTTTAATCCAAATTAAAAACATTTATCGAGAAACGGGCGCTACTTATTAACCACAGCAGATGAACACGTCCAATCAATCAAACCAAAGGACCTACACATGCCTGAGCTATCAAAATAAACAATCGCTTAAAACATAAATCTCAAAATCATTCCCAAACGTCTAGCAAGAATCCAGGTTCAAACGAAAACTCAAACATAGGTCGAAGGCAAATAAATAAATAACCCAAGGTATGAAAGCAAATGATTAAGTAACAAATTCATGCGCAACACATAATCAGTATACGAAATCAAGCAGGGATATTAACACATAATAAATTATCCATTAACTCAAGAAAACTACACATGCACGAGCTGACAATAAAACAAATCCCAATAATTCATAAAAGTTTCAAAACCATTTCTAAAGGTCTAGCACTAGTCAAAGTTCAACCAACATAAACATAGTTCGAAAAATGAAAGCAATAAATGATCCAAAGCAAATAAATAAATATCAAGTTACGGAAGCATAGGTTTTCAAACACATATGACCACCATCTCGCTCGTCCTACGCCACCGCCTCCAGCTCGTCTCAACCTAGAACAAGGAAGAGAAAAGACAACAAGAAAAATAATGGGGGTGAGCAACCAACTAGCTCACCATTATCGCACAATTATCCCGCATAATTATTTTAAAAGCAGTAACACAATACTCAGTATGCATAGAATCCAACAGTCTAAACCCCCTACCGGCCCTATCGCAAACCTCCTATGTACATACAACAACCTTCCGGATACAACGGCATGGCTGTAACTGGAAACATTCCCACCCCTGGGTACAACGGTTCGCAGGATCCTTTCCAGGAGACAGCAGAGATGTTTTTCCCCTTCCGGATACAACGGCATGGGGCGTCCCTCCCGGATACAACGGGCAGGCGACCTCCTACTGTTTTCGCATTCATCAAGGCACTAGCGTTCGGGACACTTAGACTAGAGTTCTCATGCATACAAAAATTTTCAAAAGAAACATTACACGAAATAAGGAAGTGCGATAATTATGGAATACATCATAAATGTACCCACCTGATAGCAGCACGGTTCACAGTCACAAATCTCAAAATAAGGCAAGATCAACACCTCTAGACACCTACATGATGTCAAGATCCTACAATCAGAATCTATCTCGACTTAAATCGGAAATCACAAGACAGACCTAGTCGAACACGTTTCGACTAAGTAGTTCGTGAAGTCCTGTGGATGTTGGAACACTAAGACTCGGCTCTAAACTCGACCAAACCACATAAGGGAGTTCACAAAAATCCTTCTAAGGATTGACCAAGTCAAACACACATAAAAACCAAAAAGCAAGTCGGTCCAAATTATCCATATACAATTATGCTCGAAAATTGAAATTATTTAATCGCATGAAAATAGATGGTCAAGCTACCCTACGAATTAAGCTCTGAAAATTTACCCAAAATTTTATCTCCAAGAAAAATGTAAAACCACAAAGTTTCAGCTTTAAACTCAAAATATCCTATTTTATAAAATTCAAACAGTATATCAGCAAAATGGGCACATTAATTCATACTCGGACTTAATGAATGAATCTGATCTTGAACATTTTACACAGAAATATGCAGTATGCTCAAGTTCATGTATAAAAATCTCAGCCTTAAATGATAACTGCTGCTATTTTTAAAAATTCATATGAGCAACAGCAGTTTATCAAATTTAAATCCAAACTGTATCCAAACGGACTCCAAATTTTTTTTTTTTACCGGAACGATAGATGTACTATAAAAGGCACAAAAGTGCAAAGAGAACAAATTACAAGACCCCAACGGGGTAATCCTAAGACCCCAACAGGGTAATGAGACAGGGGCCAACGACCCAAACCAAAAACACTCCTAAAAAAAACAGGAATAGAAAACTGAGAGGACTCCAAAAATTTTCATCTTTTGCAAAAATGACCAAACACATAAAATAGGCCTTTCAGTAAAATTTCAGAATTTTTCATGCAGTAACCAATTTATAAAAATTCAAACAACGTTTCTGCAGATTCAATAAATAAATTATTAACCACATCAAATCAACTCCAAAAATTCTAAAACTTTAACACAACACATATAAGTCACAGAGACATCACATATTTGAATTTCAGCTCATTCCGTTCAAGCATGAATTTTTTATGCATTTAACATTATTCTGATCAGATTACAATTTAATCATTAAAAATAGCTATAGGCCTCCAAAAATGACGAAATTCTTACACAAGGCATATAATGAACAGATAACACATCCCTCAAAATTTCAAATCGTTTCGAGCAGCGAGCTATTTTTAAAAATTCGAACACCGAAACAGCGATTTACAAGCTCGACAGCTTGGCAATTAAATCACAACATAAAATTTCTCGTCCGAGGCCTTTTCATAAGACTAAGGACTCGACATTGTTCCAATATCCACCGACTTACACGACTTTCGAGGTCTCGTTTGATTTTTGAGAAAATCGAAGAGATCCCGAACATACGAACACATACAATCATAACGAACACACAAATTATATCGAACACAATCGCACAATATACACATCTCATACATCGAATCGCAAAAACACATCACGTTCATATAAACACAATAAGCAATTAACATAAAAACGATTTAAACGAGACGAGATCGACTAGGTACCGTTCTCGGGAAAAATCGAAAAACGGAACGAAAGAGAAGGCGAGCTCGTGGCAAGCTCGACGGCAAGCGTCGTCTCGCGAAGAAGGGTCGTCGCTGCTGCTGGTCTCGGTCGGAGGTCGCTGCTCTTCGTGACGGTCACCGGAATCACAGGTTCACGGCTAGGGGAGTGAGCGACGGGCTGCCGTTGGCTCACGGCGAGTTGTGGCTGAGGAGCTTCTCACAGCGAGGAGGAGTAGGGCTGTCGCTGGTCGTGAATGGAGGAGCTCGCCGGGAAGGAGGCCTGGTCGCAGCGAAGGTCAGGCTCGCGGTGGCTGAAACTCGATGAACGTACGGGTTTGCTGTGGATTCTCGCCTTGACCAGTGGCTCGATAGTCGATGGCGGCTTAAGCTACTCGGTTATGGTAGACCCGCTGCCTGCGAACAGAAAAAGGGGTCGCGAATTGATAGTGACGACCTGCTGCTGGCTCTCACCGGATTTTGAGGAGTAGCGAAGGCCTGAATATCGCGGGGCAAGGTTCGAACATGGGCACTCGAATCTTGTTAGCGAGAGGAGGAAGACGACTAGTTCTCTTGAGCGTGGAAGAGGGTCGATGGTGGCGCTCGCGAAGGAGATTGACGATAAGGGATGACGAGGGGCCGAGAGAGAAGAGATCGAGGCCAGATTTTCGATGAGCGGGGGAGAAGGGAACAGATAAATAAGAGAGTTGCGATGGCTGCGACCGTGTTTGGTTTTGAAAGAGAGAAATAGATACAAGGTATATATATATATATATATATATATGCTCACAATCAGGTTTATGAAGTCTTGTTGTCCAAGATAAACACAAACTCACGTCCCAAAAAAAAAAAGAAAAATCTGTCGGGCCGGAATGGGTTTTGGGCCGAATTTCACGGGCTCGCGGGTTTCGGTTCGCAAAAATAAATCGGCTCACAGGCTCGATTTCGGTTCAAACGAATATCATCGGGCTCGATTACGAATTCAAACGCGCGATAAAAATAAACCGAACAATATATATTTTACATATATATATTAATACACATTATTCACATTTGATAATTTAATAAAATCACGAAAATCAATTACACAATTAGACATTTAACATTTAATCACATTTTGGCAATAAATAATATTATGGCATTCAAGAAAAATAAATATAAATATTATCGCAAAATAATAATAACAATAATAATAACAATAAAAATAATAATAATATTTTCAAAAAATCCACAAATAAACCACAAATAAATGGGGCATTACATAGGGTTTTTCAATCGTCGGGCTCGAATATTTAGAATTGTTGAAGGGTGACACTTTAATCCCCAATTGTTTGCAATTGAGTTCGACATATTCTTGCTTGATGTTGGTTATTCTAAACGGACTAGTTGATTAAACACCTTCTAGTCTACTTTAATCGACTCTTAGAACCGAAAGGGGAGGAGTCGGTCGAAATAGGCTTGTATGAACTAGGCTTGTTCGTAACTGTATTGCCTAGAAGTTAAATGAATTGTTAATTTGCCGTTCTAGTTTGTTCTCTTGCTACAAAAAGTTATTGAGAATGAGTACTTGAACATGTCGATTATTCAAATCACTTAGCTGAACAATCTCTTGCTTGATAATTGCATTTTCGAACCAAAACAGATATCTCCGACTCCCTAGCTTCTTAAATCCTGATTGTTCTTCGTCGTTGCTTGCTATTTCTATTTACCTTATTTGAAGTCTTTTTCGTAGTTAATAATCCAAATCAATCCATCTGAATTAGAATGTTTAGGAATTTTGTTTCTATTCTTGTTTGAATAAACGTATAGAATATTCCGGCTAACCTTCCTCGTGAGACACGACCCGGTGTTCGAATCTTTCGATTCTCCTCTGGAAAAATATTTACAACAAATTGGCGCCGTTGCCGGGGAAGGTTTAGGACATATTTTGTGCGCTTATTCATCTTATTTTTCGTGTTTCTCTTTGGTTTTGTGTTTTCCTTATTTTTGGTGTTTCTTTTTCTTATTTTATTTTCTTTTCTTTACTATTGGTGCTCGTAACTTGTTTGTTGCCTGAGAGAGCTGCTGGACGAGCTTACTTTCGAATCACACGAAGAAGGCGAGCATTCACCAGAATCATCTGAGGGAAGTAACTCAGACATGGCCGGACAACAACCGCCTCGCAACATCCTCCGAGACTTGGCCCACCCCATAATCGGGCCAATCACTTCATGCATCCGGTTGCCACAAGAAGCTCGAAACTATGAGCTGAAGATAGTCCACTACAATCAGCTCCCATCATTCCACGGGCTCCCCAACGAAGACCCGCTCCACTTTCTTCGGGAGTTTTACAATGTCCTCCAGACGTTCCCTCTACACGGGCTAAACGAGGACCAGCTAAAGATGCGGTGCTTCCCGGAGACTCTGAAGGACCGGGCCAAGGCCTGGCTCATGACCCTCTCCCCGGATTCTCTCACAACTTGGGCAGAAGTTTACACCAAATTCGTCGGGAAGTACTATTCCCATCAGAAGGCCCAAGATATCCAGTCTCAAATTGTCTCCTTTACTCAACTGCTAAATGAGCCTCTTCATGAGGCCTGGGAACGATTTAAGGACCTCCAACGGCAATGCCCGCATCATAACCTCTCACCAGGGTTATTGGCGAATTGCTTCCACGACTCCCTCCACCAGAACTTGCAGTACATGGTGGATAATGCAGCTGGAGGGGACATTGGGGCAAAAACGGCAGAGGAGATGATTGGGATATATGAGACGATGAGTGCGAACTCATCTCAGAAGAGCGTCCGAGGGAAGAGGTCCACAGTAAATGAGATCGGTCCAAGAAGCAATGTCATGGCCCAGCAGTTAGCCGAGCTCACGGAGCAGATGCGGCTACTGAATGCTAGAAATTCCTCACCAAATCAGACTATGGCCGTGAATGTTTGCGGTGCATGTGGAGTGTAAGGACACAGTTCAGAAGTGTGCCCTATGGCTGCCGAGCCAAACTTTGGGGGGCAAGGTGCTGAGGTAAATGCAGTGCAAGGACATCAGAACCGACTAGGAAATGACCCATACTCGAACACGTACAATCCCGGATGGAGGAACCACCCAAGCTTCTCTTGGTCTGATAACCACTACCAGCAGCCACCTCAAACCAACTTTGTCCCTCAGCAGCAGCAACCAAGGGGACAAATGTTACGGCTACCAGCACCAGAAATCGGACCGAGCCCGTTAAACTCGGATGAGAAGTTGGATAAGATCCTCCAGTTTTTGGCCGACAACAAGCAACGAACCATGAACAACGAGGCTTCCATTAAGCGCCTCGAGACGCAAGTGGGACAGTTGGCCACACGGGTCGGGACCATCGAGACTGACTTGAACAAGGGAAAGTTGCCGAGTCAGCCGGAGCATGTGAATGCAGTTACAGTGCTGATACCCGAGCCAGAAAAGAAGGCAGATGCCAAAGTGGAGAAAGAAGGGAATGAGGGTTCGAGGAAGCAAGAGCTGAAAGAAGAGCTCTCAGTGACACCACCACCCGAGCATACCCTACACAAATCCCATAATTCCTACAGGCCGAGGATCCCTTTTCCAGACCGATTCTTGGAAGAGAAGGACCGTCGAATGATTCGAGACCTTCATGCAATGTTGGTTAAGGCCAACAATGACCTATCTCCTCCAGACGTGATGAAAAAGATACCAGCTTATGCAAGATTTTTCAAAGAGGTAGCAGCGAATAAGCAGAGGCTCGAAGGGAGTGAAGAGGTGCTCGTGTTCGAAGCGGCAAGTGTCTTCCAGCACAACTTGCCGAAGAAGGAAAAAGACCCCGGAGGCTTTGTGATCACTATGGCTTTCGAGAATGGAGAAGAGACCTCGGGCATGCTTGATTTAGGAGCGGGAATAAACCTCATGCCACTTGCAATTTACCACTGGCTCGGGCTTGGAGAATTGAAGCCCACCAGGATGCAACTATAGTTGGCGGATCGCTCGTTCCGCCAACCAGCTGGGATTGTAGAGGACGTGCTCGTCCGAGTGGGGAAGTTGATAGTCCCCGTGGACTTCGTCGTCCTCGATATGGGGAACATGCAAGAAGATGGGAAGCAGCACACCACCCTCCCTGGGAGACCCTTCATGGCTACTACCGGCACAGTTATTGATGTAAAGAAACGGATTGCGAGCATGACTGTGTTGGGGGAATCCACCCAAATTTCCACCCGAGAGTTGCAGCCTGAGCCAAAAGTGAAGCTGGTGGAAGAGTGCGCTTACCTCTGGGCGATTGAGCAGCTCACTGAGGACGCGTGTGTGCGAGAACACGCAAAGAGATCATTGCAGGACCGTGTCTATGTCCAGAGGGAGCACCATACCGACCGCCACACTACCCCTCCCGAGACGAGTTCCAGAGCGCTGCCCCGATCCCAATGGGGCGAGAGATTTGATGTGACAGAGGCCCACCGCTGTTCGGGGCCTGACTACCTCCACCCTCCACCCGTGACACCGGATTCACAGTGACTAGTCTAGTCACTGTGCCCTGTACGTTTGTATCTTTTCCTTTCTCTTTATTTTTGCTTTTATTTTAGTTTTTTTTTTCTTTGTCTTTTATGTTGGTTGATTATGTGGGCGAACTTTCCTAGCACTTATGATCGACAATGGGGACATTGTTCGATTTTAAGTGTGGGGGAGTTTTTACATGATTATGTGTCTATATGGTTGACCAGGTCTAGGTGTTTTAGGGTGTTTTTCATCTTTTCTGTTTTATTTTAATGTCTTTTCTGGAGTCAGTTTGTGTGTTTTGCGAGTATGGATTATGGTGAAATTTAAGATTTGTTGATGTTTGTTGACGATGTTGAGGAGATGTGATGATGACCATGACTAGTATGCCTTGATGAACTCGATGTGTCGTTTTGTTGGACATTTATTTACCCTTTGCGAGGTTTGAGCCTTATGTTGTTTCTTGAGAGTCATTGATCGAAATTTGTGTTGATCAGAACTTGCTTTGAGTTTGTTTTTAAATGAAGTGATTGAAGTTGTGATTTGTGAAAATGATTAAGGCATTTCTTTGACATAGCTCGTTTTAGCCTTTTTCATTGACCTGGTACTTATATTTTCATTAGTAGCCCGTTGAGCCAAACCTTATTTCTTGTCAACCGGTTCGATTGAATTATTTGAGATTTGACAGTGTACTTGATATGATGACGGAGCTTTCTAATATATGTTTGGAGAAGGTTGAGAATTTTTTGAGTTGCATTTTGAAAAATAAAAAAAAAAAAAAAAACGAGAGCTCACAAGGCCATTCGAATGGATTCTACTCCTCTTACTAGTCGATTCACGTTGATAGTAATGAGCATTTGGAAACTGCTGTAGGACACTTGGAAGACCTCCAATGTTTAAACCTATGGACTGTTGTCCTTTCGATTCGTTGTTGTTTGGAAAAAGTTACTCTTCAAAAATAAAAATAAAAAATCGAAGAAAAAAAAAGAGAAAAAAAAAGGACAGTCGAGTACTTAATTTGCATTTCATCTTGAGCATGTATGAGTGTTGCATGGAGTTATGATGGGAATGATTGGTTTCATGCTGATTTTGGATAGGTGGTGGAGCATTCGAGTAGTTTATATACTCGAGAATTTGATTGTTTATTTGAGCCGCTTTATCTTCATTTTTGTCTTTCCCTTGTGCAAACTGCCTTTATTGCAACCCCAGAAGTCCTCTTGATTTGCACTTCATGATTTTTGATTGTTTTAGAGTATGAATAGACGATAAGCAAGCTTATGTTGATGCATGATGATCGACCAATTTTAGTATACCCAGTTCACATTCATGAAAGAAACTGAGTGAGGCATATATGTATTATACTTCCGTGCTTGAGAGTTTGTCCTTTCAAGGCATTGCATTTGAGTTGTAATTGAGGTGTGTTATATTAGTCATTGGAAGTCTCCTCGGCTAAGTTGATTAATTTGAGGCTTGTCTTATTTGAAACTGTTATCCATGCTCGTTTACTTGTTTTCGTGTCTTTTCTTTTCTTTTTGTTCGGGACGAACAAAGGTTTTAGTGTGGGGGAGTTGTTTGTCCCATTTTTGTTGCGTTTTCCGTTATCTTTTTGTCTTTCTTTTTTCCCCATTTTATGTGTTTTAATTGGTTTTTAGGCCGTTTTATAGTTTATTTAGTGTTTGCTCTCTTCTTGGCTTTTCTTGTGTTTTTCGTTCGTTTTCTGTTTTATTTGTCGTCGTTGGTGCGTAGGTTGGAAGTATCGGGAGAACAGGAGTTCGGAAAAATACTACTTGGGCAAGCCTAATCAAATAGAGGAGTTCGTTGGGAACACACATGAAAACGCAGAATCGAATTCTGAGTTGAAACGAGCTCAAACGGACCCGAGAAGCAAAGTTGTGCGAGCTGCCCAGCTGCCCAGGCCCCGCGCCCGTGCCGCGCCGCGCCGCCCGCCACGACCTCGACTGAGGTGCCCAGGCCCCGCACTCCACGCCCGCGATTCCCCCGCGCCGCGCCATCCGTGTGATGAGGAATCGCGTGTTCTCGACTCGTGACCTTGCGTCGGACGTTGCGTGAACTCGATCTTCGGCGAGGGTTGCGGACGACTCGGAGGTTAATCTCCTTATCTTCTCGCGATAGGTGAGACAGCTCGGACGTGAATCCTTGCCAAACTCGTCTTGCTCGAGCTATTCGGTGGAACGCCCTTCTCGTCACAAGGGTTTTACACTAAATCTCAAGAGAAATCTAACACAAGAATTTGAACACAAGGTTCGACTTTTTCATTAATTTCTGCATGATAATTTCGAATGACAATGGGCATATTTATAGATACCAAACTAAGTCTAATCCTAGTCTAAGAAGAACTCCTAATGCATGGAAATAAATAGTCCTAAGGAAACTAGATATCTAATGAATATAGACTTACCTAAACTACTTAGGCACATGCCTCGTTGCCGTACCCGCCCGCGTGCCCGCACGCGTTGTGCGCTGATGCGGTCCTTTCGCAGGCGCCTTCCTCGCGCGCGTCGTCTTGCGCGCCATCGGCCTTCGCGCGCGTAGCCCGCACATCGGTCCCCACTGCTCGTCCTAGGCTGGTCGCGGTGCGTGCTAGCCACCCAACATCCTCCCCTCGCGCACCGCCCGATTCCTCCGCCGCGTACACGCCATCTGCATGCTCACGCTTCGCGTCCTTCGCTTGTCCGCTATTGTCCCCCCATATCGACCTCATCTCGCCCATGGCGCTGAGTCCTTCGCGCCATCCTCCATTCTCGCGCTTGCGCCTCTTGTGAGCCTCCTGCCGCGAACCTCTCGTCGCGCCATCGTCGCGACCCCGTCTCGTGTGCCCCGTCACAGCACGCCGGGTTACGCGCCTCCCACGTCCAGCGCGTCCGCGCCCCGCGTGTTTCACCCTCGCGCAGCCCTCGCGAGCCCTCTTTGTACGGCCCCAGGGGTCGTTCCGACCTTTATCGTGCCACTTCTCGTGACTCGAGCGCGTCTCATCCTCTGGCTCGGATGGGTCGATGATCACATCCTCATCATTCCTTCCCCCTTTAAATTTATCCTTGTCCTCAAGGATAATGAATTGAAGACTCCTTAACTTGACCGGCTCGGATCCTTCGTCAACTGTGCACAATGTGATTCGCTTCTTGTCTCGTTCGAATTCCATCGTGCCTTTTTTGAAGTTTGTGGTTATGGACCCTAGTGTCTCAAGCCATTGGGCCCCAAACACCAACTCAGGTCCTTCTAGTTCTAGGGCATACAAATCTACCCTTAGCTCTTCGCCTTGTACACGTATTGGCACCTTCTTGTACAACTCCGAACTCCAAAGCTCCTCGCCATTCGCGACCTTAACCCCAAATGGTACAATTCCAGTCATAGGCACCTCAAGCTTTGCGGTGAAGTCCAGGTTGATGAAATTAAGCGTTGACCCACTATCTACCAACACATTTATTCTTCGACCCAAAATCTCGGCCTTAAACTTTAGCATCTTAGGTCCCTTCTTCGCTTTGACCATATGCATCATCTCCAATCGGGAATTTAAATATAAGTTCCTCCCTTCATCGTGCTTCTCCTTGGGTTCGGGCTCGTCCGTCGTGGTCTCGTCACCCTCGGAATCGACCACTTGTATCAAGTAGGCTTGCTTGCAATGATGGCCCGGAGTATACCTCTCCTCGCACTTGAAACAGAGACCCTTTTCTTGCCTTCTTTGCATCTCCTTATAGGTTAAGTTCTTCACCTCCGGTGGTCGCGGCCTGAAATTGCTAGGCGCTCCGCGACTCGCATATCGGGTGAGGTTGGTCTCGCTATGCATTGCCCGTTGCGGCTCGGTGAGGCGGTTTTCATTGCGCCCGACCCTTCTCGTCGCGACCAAGTGATCGTCGCGTCTTCGTGCGACCTCCATGGCTTCGCGCATCGTTGCGGGCCTCACTAACCGAACCTCCGCGGCTAGCTCGAACTTCAATCCCCCTACAAATGCCCCGACAAGTGCTCCCTCGGGCCATCCGCGCACGCGGCATGCGATACGCTCGAACTCCCGTTGGTACTCGTGCAAACTCCCTGTCTGTTTGATATGCGCGAGCGTCTCATCGTAGTTGTGGTAGTCCGACACACCAAACCTTGTGATGAGCTCCTTCTCAAAATTTTCCCACCGAATTTGCTCATGGCGGTTTTGGTAGATACTCGTGAGCCACTGCCACCAAACATTAGCCTCGCCGTCAAGATAGTAGGCTGCATATCTTACCCACTCGGCTCGGGCAATCTCATTGAGATGAAAATATCGCACGGCTCGATTGAGCCACGCGTCAGGATCGGTCCCGTTGAATGTCGACAGCGCAATCTTCGGCTTCTCGACCCTAGGTCGCCCTACGTTGGTCGAGGCATGAGATCGACAATCGAAGTCGTCCTCCCTCTCCTCGTACTCCGGTCGCTCGCGTTCGTACTCCCGTGATCGCGCCCTTGGTCGACCCCGTGGCGGCGGTTGCCGCACGAAGTGCAGCACCTCATCGATCCTTTGGTTCATGGCGTCCATCATGGCTTGTTGTGAATTATAGATCGACCTTTCAAGGTGCGTGAGGTTGTCCGCCATCGACACGTTGGTGGCCTCCAACCCTTCACCTAGGCTCGTTATCTTTGCCTCGAAATCCACGAGCTTCTCCTTTGTTTACTTGGCCATTTTTTTTTTAAGACTCAAAAATTAAAGAAAGGGATGAGATAAAGAACACGCGATTGATACTCTCAATGAAAGCACAAATGATGAGGGATCGCGTGTTCCGACTCGTGACCTTGCCTCGGGCGTTGCGTGAACTCGATCTTCGGCGAGGGTGCGGACGACTCGGAGGTTAATCTCCTTATCTTCTCGCGATAGGTGAGACAGCTCGGACGGATGTCCTTGCCAAACTCGTCTTGCTCGAGCAATGCGGTGGACGCCCTTCTCGTAACAAGGGTTTTGTACTAAATCTCAAAAGAAATCTAACACAAGAAATTGAACACAAGGTTCGACTTTTTCATTAATTTTTGCATGATAAAATAACAAGAGGAAAGGCCTTTATACAGGCACCAAATAGATCTAGTCCCAATCTACCTATAACTCTAATAGATGGAATATATCTAATCCTAAGGCAACTAAATCACTAATTAAAGCAATAAAATATTAAAGTCCTAAACAATCTAGATATTATAAGCAATAAAGAAACTAAATATCTAAAGGATCCTTGGAGATCTTGTCTTGCACTCCAAGTAGGGAACCCTAAACTCGCCGCCTTTGGGCCCGCGCGCCTTGCCTTAGTCCTCGAGGTCTAAGGTCGCACCGCCCTTCTCGCGCATGCCTCCCCGTCACGCGTGTTGCGCGCGCCCTTGTGCCCCGCGGCTGCCTCGTGCGCATTGCCGTACCCGCCCGCGTGCCCGCACGCGTTGTGCGCTGATGCGGTCCTTTCGCAGGCGCCTTCCTCGCGCGCCATCGGCCGTCGCGCGCGTAGCCCGCACATCGGTCCCCACTGCTCGTCTTTGGCTGGTCGCGGTGCGTGCTAGCCACCCAACATCCTCCCCTCGCACACCGCCCGGTTCCTCCACCGCGTACACGCCATCCGCATGCTCACGCTTCGCGTCCTTCGCTTGTCCGCTATTGTCCCCCCATATCGACCTCATCTCGCCCATGGCGCTGAGTCATTCGCGCCATCCTCCATTCTCGCGCTTGCGCCTCTTTTGAGCCTCCTGCCGCGAACCTCTCGTCACGCCATCATCGCGACCCCGTCTCGTGTGCCCCGTCACAGCACGCCGGATTACGCTGATGAGAGATCGTGCGTCCGATTGCCGGTCGAGCCACAAAAGCGCCTCGGTCACGACGATAGGTTCGGAGGTTCACTCGCGCGCCCCTTCGAGTATTAATTGCAAAGAAAATGTAGAGAATTCTAAAGCAAAGAGTTTGAACAAAGTTCGGTTTTTTTATATATTTCTGCATGATCAAAATAACAAGAGCATAGGCCTTTATATAGGCGTCAAAGTAAATCTAGTCCTAATCAAACTAAACAACCAAATAAGCAATAAAATATTAAGAGTCCTAAATAATCTAGAAAGCATAAAGTAATAAAGAAACTAAAGATCTAGAAGAATCCTAAAGATCCTTGACTTGCGCAGCACGTCCGAAACCCTAGCCGCCATGGGTCTCGCGTTTGGCCGCCTCTCCTAATGCCTCGAGGACTAAGGCATCTTTGTCTTCGCGCGCGCGTGCTCTTTCCCCCTTCGCTTCTCCTAATCTCTCGAGGACTATAGTCGCGTGCGTCTCCCCGCCAACGCGTGCCCACACGCCCTCTTGGCCCGCGCCGCTTGCGTCCCCGATTCCTTCGCGCGCTTCGCCTTCGTGCCCGGTCATGCCTGCCTCGAGTACTAGCGCGTTGTCTCCTCTACGTGCTAACCTCCTTCTCGCGTGATAAGCCCGACTCGCGGCATTCTTGAGTTGCCGTGCCGCATTCTCATCATTCCCGTCCCCTTCAAGTGCTTCCTTGTCCTCAAGGATGAAAGACGGAAATTGGGCTCGCATTTCTTCTAAGTCCTCCCATGTCGCCTCTTCCATAGGCAAATCTTCCCACTCGACCAACACCTCCCATCGATATCGACCAGCCTTCCTACTTTTTCGATATTCGACCGCGCGACCGGGTCGCACAACGATGTGTCCATCCCGTGTCGTTGTCGGTAATCGATCATACACTCGGTGCGACTCACCTAAACTTCGCTTGAGCTGTGAAACATGAATCACCGGATGGATATGTGAATCCTCCGGAAGCTCGAGCCGATAGGCCACTTTGCCTACGCGTCTCAAGACTTGGTATGGGCCGTAGTAGCGCACGCCGAGCTTGGTGGCCGCTTTTTGCGCCGCGGTGCGCGGCTTGAAAGGTCTTAATTTAAGGTAGACAAAATCACCTTGCTCGAAGTTCTCCTCACGTCGCTTTGCATCATGATAGGCCTTCATTCGGTTGATCGAGCCTTCAAGATTCTTCTTCAACTCACGCAACATCAGGTCGCGTTCCATCAATTCACGATCAACCTCGTCGTTTACGGCATTCCCCGCCGACATAATTCACTAGCGTTGGAGGCTTTCGCCCGTACACTAGTTCGAATGGTGTCGCCTTTGTCGAGCTATGATAGGTGGTATTATACCAATACTCGGCCCAAGGCAAGTACCCTTCCCATTGCTTCGGGAACTGGTGCACATAGCACCTTAGGTATTGCTCCAGTGTGCGGTTGGTGACCTCGGTCTGACCGTCCGTTTGCGGGTGGTAGGCCGAGCTCATTGATAGTTCCGTCCATTGTAGCTTAAAAAACTCGGACCAAAAACTACTCATGAATATCCGATCACGATCAGAAACAATCAACCTTGGGATCCCATGTAGCTTCATGATATACTCCACAAACAGCCTTGCGATGGTCTTTGCCGTGTATGGGTGCGCTAATGGCACGAAATGCGCGTACTTGGTCAAACGGTCGACAACGACCATTACCCCATCAAACCCATTTGACAATGGTAACCCTTCGATAAAGTCCATCGTGATATCCTCCCAAATCCTAGCTGGTACTGGCAATGGCCATAATAGCCCGCCTGGTCGTCGAGCGTCGGCCTTGGTCCGTTGGCATTCATCGCAGCGCGCTACGTAGTCGCGCACCGCCCCTTGCTGTCCCGGCCAATAGAAAGTGTTGGCCATCCTTGCCCAAGTCCTATAGAACCCAGAGTGTCCTCCAAGCCTGGAGTTGTGGAAGTGCTGCAAAATTTTTTCGCGGAGTGGTTTCTCATCCGGCACGAGAACCCGACCTCGATAGAGTAAGAGGCCGTTGTGCCGCTCATAGTCCGCAACAGTCGCATCTCCCGCGTCTACTCGGTGCTGAAGATCTCGACAGTGCGCATCTCTTTCCTAGGCCACCTTTACTTCATCCCACACAGCCCAGGTAGGCCCTGAGATAGTCTCGAGCTCCGCTACGTCCGTGCGTCGGGACAGTGCGTCGGCCACGGCGTTTTGCTGCCCGGGCCGGTACACAATCTCAAAGTCGAAACCCATGAGTTTCGAGATGAACTTCTGCTGCTCCGGCGTCACAATCCTTTGCTCTAGCAAGTGCTTGAGGGGCTGTTCGGTCACGATCCGGAAGCGTCGACCCAAGAGGTACGGTCTCCAGCACCGCACGGCCTCTACCACAGCCAACATCTCCTTCACGTATGCGGACATACCCAGCCGCGTTGTGCCCTGTGCCTTACTAAGGAAAGCCAAGGGTCGCCCTTCCTGCACTAGGACCGCCCCAATCCCTATGTCACTTGCATCGGTATGGACTTCAAACATTGCCTCGAACCTAGGCATGGCGAGCACTGGTGTGGTCGTCATGGCTTGCTTTAATTTCTCGAACGCGGCCTCACTATCCTCGGACAACTTGAAACCCCCTTTCTTGCTCATCTCGGTGAGCGGCTTGGCAATGGTACCGTAATCCTTCACGAACTTTCGGTAATAACCCGTAAGGCCGAGAAAGCCCCGAAGTTGTGTGAGACTGGTTGGTTTCGGCCAGTTCACCATGGTTCGATTTTCCTTGGGTCGACCTTGACTCCGTCGTACGATATGAAGTGTCCAAGGTACTCGACCGATTCTTGACCGAACGAACACTTGGATGGCTTGATGTGAAATGCGTTTTCCTCTAAAATTTCCATTACTACTCGCAAGTGCTCGAGATGTGCATCCCAAGTTTTCGAGTATACCAAAATGTCGTCGAAAAATACGAGCACGAACCTGCGTAGGTGTTCCTTGAATATGGAGTTCATTGCGAATTGAAAGGTCGACGGTGCATTACACAAACCGAAAGGCATCACTAGGTACTCATAATGCCCTTGGTGAGTGCGAAAAGCCGTCTTCAGAATATCCGCTGGATGGAGACGGATTTGATGATACCCGGCCCTAAGATCGAGCTTGGAGAAGTAGCGCGACCCTCCTAACTCGTCGAGCATGTCGTCGACACTTGGAATCGGAAATCGGTCCTTGATAGTCGCGGCATTAAGCGCACGATAATCCGTGCAAAACCTCCACGTGCCGTCTTTCTTCTTCGCGAGTAGGACTGGCGACGAGAATGGGCTCGTGCTATGCTGAATGAGCCCGGACTCGAGTATCTCGCCCACCTGCCTCTCGATCTCGGGTTTTTGAAAGTGCGCGTATCGATAGGGATGAACGTGCACTGCTTGCTTTTCGTCGACCAGTGGTATGCGATGGTCGAACTCCCGGTGTAGCGGTAACCCTTGCGGATCGCCCAGGACTCGACCAAACTGCTCGAGCAACTCGCGTATCTCATCCTGCGATCACTCGACCATTCCTTTGTGTGCTTCGAGCTTCTCGATCACTATTGCATAAAGTTGACCACCTGTTCGCCATACTTGCTCGATGTTTTTGAGACCCACTTCCCTGGCTCCACTTGTTTCGCTCGCCCTTAACGTGACTTGCTGTGCTCCTGAGTCGAACTTCATGACCCCCGTGCGATAATTGGTGGTCACCTCGCCCAACCCTTCTAGCCATTGGACCCCCAATACTACGTCGGGTCCCACAAATGGTAGAGCATAAAGATCAGCCTTGACGGTTACTCCATGGAACTTGATCGGTACGTCCTTAAAAGCTTCCGAACATCGTAACCGTTCGCCATTGGCCACGCGCACGTCGAAAGGTTCGACTGTGGTTGTGGGTAGCTTCAACTTTTGGGAGAGGGTTGGATTGATAAAATTATATGATGACCCGTTGTCGACGAGCACAACCACGCGTCGATCCTTGACCCATGCGGGTAGCCGCATCGTCCTTGGTCCGCGCGTGCCAGCCATCGCATGCATCGAGATCTCGGCCTCTTCTACTTGTGCCTCGACCTCATCAACCTCCAGCTCGTCCGTCAATGGATCCTCCTCGTCAGATTCGACCACGTCGATCACGAACGCCTGTTTGCACCTATGGCCTGGTACAATCTTTTCCTTGCACTTGAAACATAGGCCCTTCTCGCGTCGCCTACGCATCTCCTCGAACGAAAGCCGTTTTACCTCGAGTATAGGTGGTCGAGGATTATTAGGCGGTCGAGGATTCAAATTGGGCATGTTTAGGCCCGGTGATGCACGACGCTGCTCGGGGAACCGCGGCTCCTCCCGTCCCCTTCGAGTGGCAGCGAGGTCGTCCTCCCTCCGCCTAGCAACTTCCATGGCCCTTTGCATCGTATCAGGTCTTTCCAATCGAACTTCTGCAGCCAAATCGAATCTTAACCCGCCAATGAACGCACCCACCAGCGCGCTCTCGGGCCATCCACGCACTCGACATGCGAGCCTTTCAAACTCCTTCTGGTAGTCACGTAGACTTCCAGTCTGTCGTATGCGCGAAGTGCTTCATCGTAATTAAGGTAGTCGGATGTCCCGAACCGCGTGAGTAGTTTGCGTTCGAAATTCTCCCACTCGATTACTTGTTGCCTTCCGCGGTAGACGCTTGCGAGCCATTGCCACCATACGTTGGCCTCGCCGTCTAAATAATACGCCGCATAACGCACCCACTCGTTCCTGGCCGTTTCATTAAGCTCGAAATATTGTACAGCCCGGTTGAGCCATGCGTCGGGGTCAGTTCCGGTGAACGTGGATAACGTAAGTCGCGGTTTGTCGACCCGCGGTCGATCGTGATTGTTCGAGGCTTGGGACCGCTGCTCGAACTCCTCTTCCTCGTGCTCGTGCATGCCATGATGTGGATCGGGCCGCCTGTCCCGTCCTTGGTCGTGAGGTTGGCATTGGATGCTTCGTTCCATCTCATCAAATCTTCGGTTCATGATTTCTATGAGATCACGCACCGAAGCTTTGGTAGAGTCGAGCCCTTCGCCAAAACTGCCCATAGCTTCGCTCATGGTACGTACTTGTACGTCTAAGTTCTCGAGCTTGTCTTTCATCTCTTTGTTGGCCATGGCTTTCTTCTCCCTCCTTCGCTCTTTACTATTTGGACTTATTATTATTATTATTTTTTTTTAACATCGAAATTTAAAAGAAAAGTTGGGACAAAAAACGCACGATCAAACTCTCTCAATGAAAGCTTCAATGATGAGAGATCGTGCGTCCGATTGCCGGTCGAGCCACAAAAGCGCCTCGGTCACGACAATAGGTTCGGAGGTTCACTCGCGCGCCCCTTCCAGTATTAATTGCAAATAAAACGTAGAGAATTCTAAAGCAAAGAGGTTGAACAAAGTTAGGTTTTTTTATATATTTCTGCATGATCAAAATAACAAGAGCATAGGCCTTTATATAGGCGTCAAAGTAAATCTAGTCCTAATCAAACTAAACAACCAAATAAGCAATAAAATATTAAGAGTCCTAAATAATCTAGAAAGCATAAAGTAATAAAGAAACTAAAGATCTAGAAGAATCCTAAAGATCCTTGACTTGCGCAGCACGTCCGAAACCCTAGCCGCCACGGGTCTCGCGTTTGGCCGCCTCTCCTAATGCCTTGAGGACTAAGGCATCTTTGTCTTCGTGCGGGCGTGCTCTTTCCCCCTTCGCTTCTCCTAATCTCTGGAGGACTATAGTTGCGTGCGTCTCCCCGCCAACGCGTCCCCACACGCCCTCTTGGCCCGCGCCGCTTGCGTCCCCGATTCCTTCGCACGCTTCGCCTTCGTGCCCGGTCATGCCTGCCTCGAGTACTAGCGCGTTGCCTCCTCTACGTGCTAACCTACTTCTCGTGTGATAAGCCCGACTCGCGGCATTCTTGAGTTGCTGTTCCGCATTCTCATCATACGCGTCTCCCACGTCCAGCGCGCCCCGCGTGATTCACCCTCGCGCAGCCCTCGCGAGCCCTCTTTGCACGGACCCAGGGGTCGTTCCGACCTTTATCGCGCCACTTCTCGTGACTCGAGCGCGTCTCATCCTCGGGCTCGGATGGGTCGATGACCACATCCTCATCACAGTGCCGCGTCCGATTGCCGTTCGAGCCACAAAAGCGCCTCGGTCACGACGATAGGTTCGGAGGTTCACTCGCGCGCCCTTCGAGTATTAATTGCAAAGAAAACGTAGAGAATTCTAAAGCAAAGAGTTTGAACAAAGTTCGGTTTTTTTATATATTTCTGCATGATCAAAATAACAAGAGTATAGGTGTAACGCCCCACTTTTTCTTACCGAAAATTACAATAAATTTTTTTCAAAATTTATTTCAAAATACTCATTTAAGACGCTACTCATTTTCGAACATCAATACCTATCCAACTTTCCAATATTCAATCAATTGTCAAACTCAATCATCATTCAATAATACTAACTCCCAAACGAGTTTTCAAAAATCCATAAATCATTACCCAAACTGGGTTTCAATAATATTCATAAGTTCTAAGGAGCATCTCCTTATCATTATTCAATCATATCCAAAATTCATGACAACAACATTATTCCAAATTCATAAGTGCGAAAGCATAAACAATAATAGGACCAGTCTCATAGACCGACCACCACTCGCTTAACTCCGCCGTCGCACCCGCCTCGCTTAACCTGAAATGTGAATTTCAGGTGGGGATGAGCACAGTTGGAAAAAGTGGTGCTCACCACTATGCAATAAACATTATCCATAATTAAGAAACAATGATCAATAATCAATAATATGTTAGGTACGGTCGTTGCACCGTATATGAAACAATCATCTATCCCAATCTCCCATCAATAATATCAATAATAGACTCGTGTGCACACCTATAGCAATAGACTACTGCCGAACTATATACCGAACGCCTTATCTAAGGCCTTACAACGAGTGTCCGGCCAGTAGGAGTATCCCCCGTCGGCCGAGCACCGCCCTGGTCACACAACGGGGAACCGACCGAGCACAGCCCTGGTCTCATACCTCCGACCGAGCACAGCCCTGGTCTTACAGGCGTAAAGAACCCCACGTGTTTCATTTCATAAATACCGGGCTAACCGTTCGACGGCCGATACAGCTCACATCGAAGGCTACATGTTCCACATGCATACTTGATCATACCAAAATTTAAAACAGTAATAACATTTACAGCATAGACAATTTTACATTAAACCCACCTGGATATTGCAAGAGGTATACCCAAAGACAGAGTTGAAGGAATTATATATGGCACAAGTTCAGCTCGAAGGACCTACAACAATTTATAAGGACCTATCACTGACTGCCCAAAACAAAACAACACATAAGGCACATATACTTAGCCGAAATCATATCGACTAAGTGACTCGTGGATTCCTTGATCGAGTTAAGTACTATGGAGTGACTACTAGACCTGGACACAACTCATATACCTCAAACATTTCACATAAAACATTCCGACATTGAATAAATCCTATCCGAACCTAATCAACCGATAACCGAACATTTAGACTCCAAAATAAACAAAATTCGGAATCAGGAGTTAGGCTCAGCCAATCAACCTGAAACTTTACCATATTATAAAACATGCAAAAACACATAAACTCCAAGTGTACGATTTTTAATGAATTTTACAAGTTTCTGCTCAAAAACGGTTTTAAGCATTTGAACTCGAAAAACTCAGAAATAAATTCAGGGGCTGGGCACACACATTGAACATACTCAGAGGCACAACATATCGAAATTTCAACTCAAACGGATAACAACTCGATTTATGGTGAATTTATTACTATTCAGCAGCATGCTCGGTTTAGAAAAATCATAACTCTCAAAATACAACTCGAAATGACTTCAAACCAAAACTAACAGACCAAGCACAACTCCAAGTACTTATAACTCCAGGATTTCCATGAAAAATACCACAGAATAATCAACTCGAAAATATTTCAAAGTGACGGCAATCACTTTGATGTCTAATTCGTAAATATATAACACAATTGTCACAATTCTCTTTTAATAACAACACATCATCATATACCAGCACATATGATTCGAGGTATCACGTCAAATGAACAAATTCACATACTCGAGCACATAATGTCATGTAAAAATAAACGAGACGGGTCAAGCCTTATACCGTTCCCGAGAAAACAAACGTTCGAACGAAATGAGGGGTTGCCGGGCTCTAACGTAAGAGCTGCTTTGTACCCAAGGTTTTCCGGAGAAGACGTCTCAGGGAGGAGCAGCGGCGGCTCGATCGTCGGGAGTGGTTGCTGCGTTCGGGAATCGCCAGAAAACGGGCCTCTGAACTTCGCCGGAGGAACTCGCAGCGTACGGGAGAGGGGCAGCGAGGGCGGTGGTCGCTCGCAGAGGAGGAGCACGGTCAGGACTCGCCTGAAATCGAGTGATCGAGGGGAATGCTGCTCGGTGATGGGCCGCAACCGATTGCCGGAGAGATGACTGGCAGCGGAGGTGACAAACTCGCTTCTCGTCGCCTATGCTGGTTCACGTGGAGGCTCGCGACGGAGCAGAATTTCGCCGTTGCTGCTGGGGTCGGGAAAGGGTGGTTCTCGACAGGATGAAGTCGCCGAAATCCGTCGAGGTCGCCGCTGATGGCGCGAGTTGCTGAGGGGGCTCGCGACGGTGATGCTTTGCAGACGGCAGAGGAGGGTGCTCGGAGATGGCGGCGCGATCAGATGATGATGCTGCGTTGATGATGATGAAGGCGAAGAGGGAGAGGTGAGATTGAGAGGGGAAGACGATGAAGTTGGGAGGCTGCGGGTTTTCTGATTTTTGAGGAAACGAACGGGAGCAAGAAAATATATATCCCAACTAGGTTTAATGTCTTGCCCAATAAAACACACCCACACACTCACGGGCCGAATTGGTCGGGCTCAGGCTTGGGCTGATAATAATCGGGCTCGCGGGTTTCGATTAAAATAAAACGTATCGCCTCTCGGGCCCGACTACGTAGAAATGAATCGATTTCTCGGGCTTAATAATTCAAATCACATAAATAACCAAACCGAAAATTATATATAAATATAATGCACACAATTAAATTTTAAAATAATAATAATATTAGTAGAAATACAAATACCCATTTTAAATAAAATAATAATATTTAGACAATTAGGTAATTATTCACAATTTGACAATTTATAATAATAGCATTTAGACATTTAGACAATGAATTAATATTTAAACGATTAAGATAAATCATATCAGACAATTAATAATTTATAGCATTCAATAATAATAACAACAAATAAATATAAATAATAATATTGATAAATAACTCCCAAAATCCATAATTCAAACGGGTTTGCAATCGATTCACGCGATTAAATCGAAATCGCCGAACGACGAATGTTTTTCAATAAAACAATCGAGTATTACAACCTTTTATTTATGTCTACATCGCGACCAATAAAATAAATATACCGCATAGATAATATTCGATAAATAGAATATTCCGAGAAATTCTATAAATCGAACGGGGCGTTACAATCTATCCTCCTTAAAACATTTCCGTCCTCGGAAATGCGAACGAACACACATCAAAAAGGAAACGACAGACTCGAACGGGAAATTTCCAATCACGAGGTCCGGCATCACTCTCTTGAACCCGATTTCGTTCCCATGAGTCCTATCGCCTTATACTCGAAAGGCATATACTCACATTCAGGAACCAATCCGACTCGTCCTATGCTCATATGTTTACCTTCTTACTTGGGAGGGTGATCAGTCCTGCCCAAGCTCAGGCGCACATCTTCTTGCAAGGGTTTAGTTCGGTTTAGCCTATACTCATGAGTATCAACAACTTGATTCGTACCTAACAGCACACAAGACCTCAACAGGTCATTCGGTGTATTGTCAGCGTACTCCGACTATCTCACCATCAAGGTGGACACGTGACGCCAAGTTTCAGTCTCGTATCCAAGTCACACTGATAGCTTGCTCACGATTCCTTCACAGACCGTGTGTGTCAATCTGAGACCACAACACGGTACTACATACATAAAACATGACATTCCCGATTTGCCGACTCGAGAAATTCTCAAGTGAAGCATAGGGACTCATCGACTACTCTCCTTAATCAGAAATCATCGACTAAGGATTTACACACATTTAGTGGGACTTGGAGCTCTCGGTTCAAAGTTCGAACGAAAGGGGGTTCAAATGGATAACCAGGTATTCTAGCATGAAACGGTTTCAACAGTTCAGTAAAAACATCCATGGTTGGCCGTATACGCTGGCCTGGGGAGTTTGTGCGTACGGTGATGGCGGCCGCAATTCGCATGTGAGTCAACAGTCGGCCGCACGCAAGCCTCCCGTCTCTCAGCACGGTCGTGCGTGCTCGGCCACCACTTCGCGTGGCTACACCTAGCCAGGGGGTTTGGTCCAGGTTTTCACAAGAAATTATAATTCAAGGCTACCAAAAAGGAATGGTCTTACCAAATTTCAAGATTTTGGGTCAACAAAACAATATATATATATATAAGGCGTTTCACAAATTCAAAAGTTTCAAAAAGTCTCAAAAGTAGCAAGGTACAAGTTCGAGTTCCAAGTCCACCAACGTTCTAAAACAACAATACGCAATACGCCACAAATCTAACGATATGCAAAACCCCATAAGAACTCTCATGACGATTCTCCCTAAGTCAGCGGCTTCTGCCGAGACATTAAATAGGTAGCTCGCCTCGGCTCTTCCGACTAACAGCGTCGGCCGACACGTCAGCTCTTCCTCGGGTAGCTAATCGTGTCAGCAGTCCTAAATGAGCGCAACTCACTTCCCAATCTTCACACCTTGGCATTTGAACACAAAGTTTCTCCCGGGACTCCGAAAGGAGGAAAAGAACAGAAATTTCTACGAGGTACAAAATTCAGAATAGAGACAGTTCTGCACCATGCGATGTGCTTGCTATGGACTCAACTATCCTCTTTAAAAGATTTCTGCATATTCTTTTAAGACGGATAAACACTCCTTGATATGCGTCAAATCACTCCATCTTCCTTATCGAACCGATTTGTGTTGGCTTCTGTTCCTGTGCGTTTATCTCGATGCCGAGCGTGAATAATTATTGTCCCCCTCGAGGTTAGGTTATTCACAAAAGTGGCGATATTTGCCCTCGAGTCTTCGTGATATTTTAGCGATGGCATTCAAACGAAACTTTCATACTTCGCAAGAGAAATAAAGATAAGCAGAAACAAAAGGATGCTTAATCTCAATTGAAATCAGGTTTTTCAAAACAAAGTCAATTCCCAACATTAGATAAACCAGAATTAGCTGAACTTCAAGAGAAGCAAATTTAAAGTTGGGAAGCTTAAAATAGTTACACAGCGAATCAAAAGTAGAGGAAGATCAAGCGAAATCCTTAAAATACGAAAATGGGATAACAAAAGAAGCCTCAAGCACACTTCAAAATTGTTGCCATGTGAATGGGGAAAAGGTTTGCAAGAGTATACAAGAAAACAAGAATTTAAGAAAGGCAGCACGACTGCTTTGTCTTCACAAGTCCACGATTAACTGTTTTCATCATTGGTTCAAGCTGCTCCCTTCACTTAAGCCTTCTCCTTTTGAGATGGCTCGTGAATGGTCCTCATCCGAAGACACCAAAAATACATCGGGAGGACTATTATACACAGAACTCAACTCGATAACATCATAAACGAAACCTCAAGTTAGAACTTAACTCTATAACGCTAGAGTTCAAGTTCATACTGCTAAGGTTCGCCACTCATCTAGAGTTCCAGAACGTTTAAAAGTAGGAGGATAAATTCCTAAGCCCCGATTTTCATATCATATCATTTCATTTCAATAATCAAGCAATCATAATCCATTCACACTCATTCACTAATCTCATACCTGAGCTGGCGAGGCACGACAGAAGCGAGTGGTCATAACTATATCATAGTACTCAAGTATTCCTCAGAGTTCACATAATTCATACATACCAGTCTACAGAAACGCAGACTGGCTCTGATACCAAACTGTAACGCCCCACTTTTTCTTACCGAAAATTAGAATAAATTTTTTTCAAAATTTATTTCAAAATACTCATTTAAGGCGCTACTCATTTTCGAACATCAATACATATCCAACTTTCCAATATTCAATCAATTATCAAACTCAATCATCATTCAATAATACTAACTACCAAACGAGTTTTCAAAAATCCATAAATCATTACCCAAACTGGGTTTCAATAATATTCATAAGTTCTAAGGAGCATCTCCTTATCATTATTCAATCATATCCAAAACTCATGACAACAACGTTATTCCAAATTCATAAGTGCGGAAGCATAAACAATAATAGGACCAGTCTCATAGACCGACCACCACTCGCTTAACTCCGCCGTCGCACCCGCCTCGCTTAACCTGAAATGTGAATTTCAGGTGGGGATGAGTACAATTGGAAAAAGTAGTGTTCACCACTATGCAATAAACATTATCCATAATTAAGAAACAATGATCAATAATCAATAATATGTTAGGTACAGTCGTTGCACGTATATGAAACAATCATCTATCCCAATCTCTCATCAATAATATCAATAATAGACTCGTGTGCACACCTATAGCAATAGACTACTGCCGAACTATATACCGAACGCCTTATCTAAGGCCTTACAACGAGTGTCCGGCCAGTAAGAGTATCCCCCGTCGGCCGAGCACCGCCCTGGTCACAAAACGGGGAACTGACCGAGCACAGCCCTGGTTCCATACCTCCGACCGAGCACAGCCCTGGTCTTACGGGCGTAAAGAACCCCACGGGTTTCATTTCATAAATACCGGGATAACCGTTCGACAGCCGATACAGCTCACATCGAAGGCTACATGTTCTACATGCATACTTGATCATACCAAAATTTAAAACAGTAATAACATTTACAGCATAGACAATTTTACATTAAACCCACCTGGATATTGCAAGAGGTATACCCAAAGACAGAGTTGAAGGAATTATGGCACAAGTTCAGCTCGAAGGACCTACAACAATTTATAAGGACCTATCACAGACTGCCCAAAACAAAACAACACATAAGGCACATATACTTAGCCGAAATCATATCGACTAAGTGACTCGTGGATTCCTTGACCGAGTTAAGTACTATGGAGTGACTACTAGACCTGGACACAACTCATATACCTCAAACATTTCACATAAAACATTCCGACATTGAATAAATCCTATCCGAACCTAATCAACCGATAATCGAACATTTAGACTCCAAAATAAACAAAATTCGGAATCAGGAGTTAGACTCAGGCAATCAACCTGAAACTTTACCATATTATAAAACATGCAAAAACACATAAACTCACCAAGTTTCAGCCCCAAATTCATCTGGGAACATTTTTAAATGATTTAAGCAAAAACAGCACCAAAATAAGCATTTAATAGTTCGCATAGCTACACTTTGAGTTTCAGTCTGAACTTTTTACACAACCTAAAACATCATAAAATATCCGGTTCTTGAAAGTTTCTGCTAAACACTCCAAGTGTACGATTTTTAATGAATTTTACAAGTTTCTGCTCAGAAACCGTTTTAAGCATTTGAACTCGAAAAACTCAGAAATAAATTCAGGGGCTTGGCACACACATTGAACATACTCAGAGGCACAACATATCAAAATTTCAGCTCAAACGGATAACAACTCGATTTATGGTGAATTTATTACGATTCAGCAGCATGCTCGGTTTAGAAAAATCATAACTCTCAAAATACAACTCGAAATGACTTCAAACCAAAACTAACAGATCAAGGACAACTCCAAGTACTTATAACTTTAGGATTTCCACGAAAAATACCACAGAATAATGAACTCGAAAATATTTAAAAGTGACGGCAATCACTTTGATGTCCAATTTGTAAATATATTAACACAATTGTCACAATTCTCTTTTAATAACAACAAATCATCATATACCAGTACATATGATTCGAGGTATCACGTCAAACGAACACATTCACATACTCGAGCACATAATGTCACGTAAAAATAAACGAGACGGGTCAAGCCTTATACCGTTCCCGAGAAAACAAACGTTCGAACGAAACGAGGGGTTGCCGGGCTCGAACGTAAGAGCTGCTTTGTACCCAAGGTTTTTCGGGGAAGACGTCTCGGGGAGGAGCAGCGGCGGCTCGATCGTCGGGAGTGGTTGCTGCGTTCAGGAATCGCCAGAAAACGGGCCGCTGAACTTCACCGGAGGAACTCGCAGCGTACGGGAGAGGGGCAGCGAGGGCGGTGGTCGCTCGCAGAGGAGGAGCACGGTCAGGACTCGCCTGAAATCGAGTGATCGAGGGGGATGCTGCTCGGTGATGGGCCGCAACCGATTGCCGGAGAGATGACTGGCAGCGGAGGTGACAAACTCGCTTCTCGTCGCCTATGCTGGTTCACGTGGAGGCTCGCGACGGAGCAGAATTTCGCCGTTGCTGCTGGGGTCGGGAAAGGGTGGTTCTCGACAGGATGAAGTAGCCGGAATCCGTCGAGGTCGCCGCTGATGGCGCGAGTTGCTGAGGGGGCTCGCGACGGTGATGTTTTGCAGACGGCGGAGGAGGGTGCTCGGAGATGGCGGCGCGATCAGATGATGATGCTGCGATGATGATGATGAAGGCGAAGAGGGAGAGGTGAGATTGAGAGGGGAAGACGATGAAGTTTGGAGGCTGCGGGTTTTCTGATTTTTGAGGAAACGAACGGGAGCAAGAAAATATATATCCCAACTAGGTTTAATGTCTTGCCCAATAAAACACACCCACACACTCACGGGCCGAATTGGTCGGGCTCGGGCTTGGGCTGATAATAATCGGGCTCGCGGGTTTCGATTAAAATAAAACGTATCGGCTCTCGGGCCCGACTACGTAGAAATGAATCGATTTCTCGGGCTCGATAATTCAAATCACATAAATAACCAAACCGAAAATTATATATAAATATAATGCACACAATTAAATTTTAAAATAATAATAATATTAGTAGAAATACAAATACCCATTTTAAATAAAATAATAACATTTAGACAATTAGGCAATTATTCACAATTTGACAAATTATAATAATAGCATTTAGACATTTAGACAATTAATTAATATTTAAACGATTAAGATAAATCATATCAGATAATTAATAATTTACAGCATTCAATAATAATAACAACAAATAAATATAAATAATAATATTGATAAATAACTCCCAAAATCCATAGTTCAAACGGGTTTGCAATCGATTCACGCGATTAAATCGAAATCCCCGAACGACGAATGTTTTTCGATAAAACAATCGAGTATTCCAACCTTTTATTTATGTCTACATCGCGACCAATAAAATAAATATACCGCATAGATAATATTCGATAAATAGAATATTCCGAGAAATTCTATAAATCGAACGGGGCGTTACAATCTATCCTCCTTAAAACATTTCCGTCCTCGGAAATGCGAACGAACACACATCAAAAAGGAAACGACAGACTCGAACGGGAAATTTCCAATCACGAGGTCCGGCATCACTCTCTAGAACCCGATTTCGTTCCCATGAATCCTATCGCCTTATACTCGAAAGGCATATACTCACATTCAGGAACCAATCCGACTTGTCCTATGCTCATATGTTTACCTTCTTGCTTGGGAGGGTGATCAGTCCTGCCCAAGCTCAGGCGCACATCTTCTTGCAAGGGACCCAGTTCTGTTTAGCCTATACTCATGAGTATCAACAACTTGATTCGTACCTAACAGCACACAAGACCTTAACAGGTCGTTCGGTGTATTGTCAGCGTACTCCGACTATCTCACCATCAAGGTGGACACGTGACGCCAAGTTTCAGTCTCGTATCCGAGTCACACTGATAGCTTGCTCACGATTCCTTCACAGACCTTGCGTTTCAATCTGAGACCACAACACGGTACTACATACATAAAACATGACCTTCCCGATTTGCCGACTCGAGAAATTCTCAAGTGAAGCATAGGGACTCATCGACTACTCTCCTTAATCAGAAATCATCGACTAAGGATTTACACACATTTAGTGGGACTTGGAGCTCTCGGTTCAAAGTTCGAACGAAAGGGGGTTCAAATGGATAACCAAGTATTCTAGCATGAAACGGTTTCAACAGTTCAGTAAAAACATCCATGGTTGGCCGTATACGCTGGCCTGGGGAGTTTGTGCGTACGGTGATGGCGGCCGCAATTCGCATGTGAGTCAACAGTCGGCTGCGCGCAAGCCTCCCGTCTCTCAGCACGGTCGTGCGTGCTCGGCCACCACTTCGCGTGGCTACACCTAGCCAGGGGGTTTGGTCCAGGTTTTCACAAGAAATTATAATTCAAGGCTACCAAAAAGGAACGGTCTTACCAAATTTCAAGATTTTGGGTCAACAAAACAATATATATATATATAAGGCGTTTCACAAATTCAAAAGTTTCAAAAAGTCTCAAAAGTAGCAAGGTGCAAGTTCGAGTTCCAAGTCCACCAACGTTCTAAAACAACAATACGCAATACGCCACAAATCTAACGATATGCGAAACCCCATAAGAACTCTCATGACGATTCTCCCTAAGTCAGCGGCTTCTGCGGAGACATTAAATAGGTAGCTCGCCTCGGCTCTTCCGACTAACAGCGTCGGCCGACACGTCAGCTCTTCCTCGGGTAGCTAATCGTGTCAGCAGTCCTAAACGAGCGCAACTCACTTCCCAATCTTCACACCTTGGCATTTGAACGCGAAGTTTCTCCCGGGATTCCGAAAGGAGGAAAAGAAAAGAAATTTCTACGAGGTACAAAATTCAGAATAGGGACAGTTCTGCACCATGCGATGTGCTTGCTACGGACTCAACTATCCTCTTTAAAAGATGTCTGCATATTCTTTTAAGACGGATAAACACTCCTTGATATGCGTCAAATCACTCCATCTTCCTTATCGAACCGATTTGTGTTGGCTTCTGTTCCTGTGCGTTTATCACGATGCCGAGCGTGAATAATTATTGTCCCCCTCGAGGTTAGGTTATTCACAAAAGTGGCAATATTTGCCCTCGAGTCTTCGTGATATTTTAGCGATGGCATTCAAACGAAACCCTCATACTTCGCAAGAGAAATAAAGATAAGCAGAAACAAAAGGATGCTTAATCTCACTTGAAATCAGGTTTTTCAAAACAAAGTCAATTCCCAACATAAGATAAACCAGAATTAGCTGAACTTCAAGAGAAGCAAATTTAAAGTTGGGAAGCTTAAAATAGTTACACAGCGAATCAAAAGTAGAGGAAGATCAAGCGAAATCCTTAAAATACGAAAATGGGATAACAAAAGAAGCCTCAAGCACACTTTAAAATTGTTGCCATGTGAATGGGGAAAAGGTTTGCAAGAGTATACAAGAAAACAAGAATTTAAGAAAGGCAGCACGACTGCTTTGTCTTCACAAGTCCACGATTAACTGTTTTCATCATTGGTTCAAGCTGCTCCCTTCACTTAAGCCTTCTCCTTTCGAGATTGCTCGTGAATGGTCCTCATCCGAAGACACCAAAAATACATCGGGAGGACTATTATACACAAAACTCAACTCGATAACATCATAAACGAAACCTCAAGTTAGAACTTAACTCTATAACGCTAGAGTTCAAGTTCATACTGCTAAGGTTCGCCACTCATCTAGAGTTCCAGAACGTTTAAAAGTAGGAGGATAAATTCCTATGCCCCGATTTTCATATCATATCATTTCATTTCAATAATCAAGCAATCATAATCCATTCACACTCATTCACTAATCTCATACCTGAGCTGGCGAGGCACGACGGAAGCGAGTGGTCATAACTATATCATAGTACTCAAGTATTCCTCAGAGTTCACATAATTCATACATACCAGTCTACAGAAACGCAGACTGGCTCTGATACCAAACTGTAACGCCCCACTTTTTCTTACCGAAAATTAGAATAATTTTTTTTTAAAATTTATTTCAAAATACTCATTTAAGGCGCTACTCATTTTCGAACATCAATACTTATCCAACTTTCCAATATTCAATCAATTATCAAACTCAATCATCATTCAATAATACTAACTACCAAACGAGTTTTCAAAAATCCATAAATCATTACCCAAACTGGGTTTCAATAATATTCATAAGTTCTAAGGAGCATCTCCTTATCATTATTCAATCATATCCAAAATTCATGACAACAACATTATTCCAAATTCATAAGTGCGGAAGCATAAACAATAATAGGACCAGTCTCATAGACCGACCACCACTCGCTTAACTCCGCCGTCGCACCCGCCTCGCTTAACCTGAAATGTGAATTTCAGGTGGGGATGAGCACAGTTGGAAAAAGTAGTGTTCACCACTATGCAATAAACATTATCCATAATTAAGAAACAATGATCAATAATCAATAATATGTTAGGTACGGTCGTTGCACGTATATGAAACAATCATCTATCCCAATCTCCCATCAATAATATCAATAATTGACTCGTGTGCACACCTATAGCAATAGACTACTGCCGAACTATATACCGAACGCCTTATCTAAGGCCTTACAACGAGTGTCCGGCCAGTAGGAGTATCCCCCGTCGGCCGAGCACCGTCCTGGTCACACAACGGGGAACCGACCGAGCACAGCCCTGGTTCCATACCTCCGACCGAGCACAGCCCTGGTCTTACAGGCGTAAAGAACCCCACGGGTTTCATTTCATAAATACCGGGATAACCGTTCGACGGCCGATACAACTCACATCGAAGGCTACATGTTCCACATGCAAACTTGATCATACCAAAATTTAAAACAGTAATAACATTTACAGCATAGACAATTTTACATTAAACCCACCTGGATATTGCAAGAGGTATACCCAAAGACAGAGTTGAAGGAATTATGGCACAAGTTCAGCTCGAAGGACCTACAACAATTTATAAGGACCTATCACAGACTGCCCAAAACAAAACAACACATAAGGCACATATACTTAGCCGAAATCATATCGACTAAGTGACTCGTGGATTCCTTGACCGAGTTAAGTACTATGGAGTGACTACTAGACCTGGACACAACTCATATACCTCAAACATTTCACATAAAACATTCCGACATTGAATAAATCCTATCCGAACCTAATCAACCGATAATCGAACATTTAGACTCCAAAATAAACAAAATTCGGAATCAGGAGTTAGACTCAGGCAATCAACCTGAAACTTTACCATATTATAAAACATGCAAAAACACATAAACTCACCAAGTTTCAGCCCCAAATTCATCTGGGAACATTTTTAAATGATTTAAGCAAAAACAGCACCAAAATAAGCATTTAATAGTTCGCATAGCTACACTTTGAGTTTCAGTCTGAACTTTTTACACAACCTAAAACATCATAAAATATCCGGTTCTTGAAAGTTTCTGCTAAACACTCCAAGTGTACGATTTTTAATGAATTTTACAAGTTTCTGCTCAGAAACCGTTTTAAGCATTTGAACTCGAAAAACTCAGAAATAAATTCAGGGGCTTGGCACACACATTGAACATACTCAGAGGCACAACATATCAAAATTTCAGCTCAAACGGATAACAACTCGATTTATGGTGAATTTATTACGATTCAGCAGCATGCTCGGTTTAGAAAAATCATAACTCTCAAAATACAACTCGAAATGACTTCAAACCAAAACTAACAGATCAAGGACAACTCCAAGTACTTATAACTTTAGGATTTCCACGAAAAATACCACAGAATAATGAACTCGAAAATATTTAAAAGTGACGGCAATCACTTTGATGTCCAATTTGTAAATATATTAACACAATTGTCACAATTCTCTTTTAATAACAACAAATCATCATATACCAGTACATATGATTCGAGGTATCACGTCAAACGAACACATTCACATACTCGAGCACATAATGTCACGTAAAAATAAACGAGACGGGTCAAGCCTTATACCGTTCCCGAGAAAACAAACGTTCGAACGAAACGAGGGGTTGCCGGGCTCGAACGTAAGAGCTGCTTTGTACCCAAGGTTTTTCGGGGAAGACGTCTCGGGGAGGAGCAGCGGCGGCTCGATCGTCGGGAGTGGTTGCTGCGTTCAGGAATCGCCAGAAAACGGGCCGCTGAACTTCACCGGAGGAACTCGCAGCGTACGGGAGAGGGGCAGCGAGGGCGGTGGTCGCTCGCAGAGGAGGAGCACGGTCAGGACTCGCCTGAAATCGAGTGATCGAGGGGGATGCTGCTCGGTGATGGGCCGCAACCGATTGCCGGAGAGATGACTGGCAGCGGAGGTGACAAACTCGCTTCTCGTCGCCTATGCTGGTTCACGTGGAGGCTCGCGACGGAGCAGAATTTCGCCGTTGCTGCTGGGGTCGGGAAAGGGTGGTTCTCGACAGGATGAAGTAGCCGGAATCCGTCGAGGTCGCCGCTGATGGCGCGAGTTGCTGAGGGGGCTCGCGACGGTGATGTTTTGCAGACGGCGGAGGAGGGTGCTCGGAGATGGCGGCGCGATCAGATGATGATGCTGCGATGATGATGATGAAGGCGAAGAGGGAGAGGTGAGATTGAGAGGGGAAGACGATGAAGTTTGGAGGCTGCGGGTTTTCTGATTTTTGAGGAAACGAACGGGAGCAAGAAAATATATATCCCAACTAGGTTTAATGTCTTGCCCAATAAAACACACCCACACACTCACGGGCCGAATTGGTCGGGCTCGGGCTTGGGCTGATAATAATCGGGCTCGCGGGTTTCGATTAAAATAAAACGTATCGGCTCTCGGGCCCGACTACGTAGAAATGAATCGATTTCTCGGGCTCGATAATTCAAATCACATAAATAACCAAACCGAAAATTATATATAAATATAATGCACACAATTAAATTTTAAAATAATAATAATATTAGTAGAAATACAAATACCCATTTTAAATAAAATAATAACATTTAGACAATTAGGCAATTATTCACAATTTGACAATTTATAGTAATAGCATTTAGACATTTAGACAATTAATTAATATTTAAACGATTAAGATAAATCATATCAGACAATTAATAATTTACAGCATTCAATAATAATAATAACAAATAAATATAAATAATAATATTGATAAATAACTCCCAAAATCCATAATTCAAACGGGTTTGCAATCGATTCACGCGATTAAATCGAAATCGCCGAACGACGAATGTTTTTCAATAAAACAATCGAGTATTCCAACCTTTTATTTATGTCTACATCGCGACCAATAAATTAAATATACCGCATAGATAATATTCGATAAATAGAATATTCCGAGAAATTCTATAAATCGAACGGGGCGTTACAATAGGCCTTTATATAGGCGTCAAAGTAAATCTAGTCCTACTCAAACTAAACAACCAAATAAGCAATAAAATATTAAGAGTCCTAAATAATCTAGAAAGCATAAAGTAATAAGGAAACTAAAGATCTAGAAGAATCCTAAAGATCGTTGACTTGCGCAGCACGTCCGAAACCCTAGCCGCCACGGGTCTCGCGTTTGGCCGCCTCTCCTAATGCCTCGAGGACTAAGGCATCTTTGTCTTCGCGCGCGCGTGCTCTTTCCCCCTTCGCTTCTCCTAATCTCTCGAGGACTATAGTCGCGTGCGTCTCCCCGCCAACGCGTGCCCACACGCCCTCTTGGCCCGCGCCGCTTGCGTCCCCGATTCCTTCGCGCGCTTCGCCTTCGTGCCCGGTCATGCCTGCCTCGAGTACTAGCGCGTTGCCTTCTCTACGTGCTAACCTCCTTTTCGCGTGATAAGCCCGACTCGCGGCATTCTTGAGTTGTCGTGCAGCATTCTCATCATTCTCGTCCCCTTCAAGTGCTTCCTTGTCCTCAAGGATGAAAGACGGAAATTGGGCTCACATTTCTTCTAAGTCCTCCCTTGTCCTCGATGTTTTTGAGACCCACTTCCTTGGCTCCACTTGTTTCGCTCGCCCTTAACGTGACTTGCTGTGCTCCTGAGTCGAACTTCATGACCCCCGTGCGATAATTGGTGGTCACCTCGCCCAACCCTTCTAGTCGTTGGACCCCCAATACTACGTCGGGTCCCACAAGTGGTAGAGCATAAAGATCAGCCTTGACGGTTACTCCATGGAACTTGATCGGTACGTCCTTAAAAGCTTCCGAACATCGTAACCGTTCGCCATTGGCCACGCGCACGTTGAAAGGTTCGACCGTGGTTGTGGGTAGCTTCAACTTTTGGGAGAGGGTTGCATTGATAAAATTATGTGATGACCCGTTGTCGACGAGCACAACCACGCGTCGATCCTTGACCCATGCAGGTAGCCGCATCGTCCTTGGTCCGCGCGTGCCAGCCATCGCATGCATCGAGATCTCGTCCTCCTCTACTTGTGCCTCGACCTCATCAACCTCCAGCTCGTCCGTCAATGGATCCTCCTCGTCAGATTCGACCACGTCGATCACTAACGCCTGTTTGCACCGATGGCCTGGTACAAACTTTTCCTCGCACTTCAAACATAGGCCCTTCTCGCGTCGCCTACGCATCTCCTCGAACGAAAGCCGTTTTACCTCGGGTATAGGTGGTCGAGGATTATTAGGCGGTCGAGGATTCGAATAGGGCATGTTTAGGCCCGGTGGTGCACGACGCTGCTCGGGGAACCGCGGCTCCGCCCGTCCCCTTCGAGTGGCAGCGAGGTGGTCCTCCCTCCGCCTAGCAACTTCCATGGCCCTTTGCATCGTATCAGGTCTTTCCAATCGAACTTCTGCAGCCAAATCGAATCTTAACCCGCCAATGAACGCACCCACCAGCGCGCTCTCGGGCCATCCACGCACTCGACATGCGAGCCTTTCAAACTCCTTCTGGTAGTCACGTAGACTTCCAGTCTGCCGTATGCGCGAAAGTGCTTCATCGTAATTAAGGTAGTCGGATGTCCCGAACCGCGTGAGTAGTTCGCGTTCGAAATTCTCCCACTCGATTACTTGTTGCCTTCCGCGGTAGACGCTTGCGAGCCATTGCCACCATACGTTGGCCTCGCCGTCTAAATAATACGCCGCATAACGCACCCACTCGTTCCTGGCCGTTTCATTAAGCTCGAAATATTGTACAGCCCGGTTGAGCCATGCGTCGGGGTCAGTTCCGGTGAACGTGGATAACGTAAGTCGCGGTTTGTCGACCCGCGGTCGATCGTGATTCTTCGAGGCTTGGGACCGCTGCTCGAACTCCTCTTCCTCGTGCTCGTGCATGCCATGATGTGGATCGGGCCGCCTGCCCCGTCCTTGGTCGTGAGGTTGGCGTTGGATGCTTCGTGCCATCTCATCAAATCTTCGGTTCATGATTTCCATGAGATCACGCACCGAAGCTTTGGTAGAGTCGAGCCCTTCGCCAAAACTGCCCATAGCTTCGCTCATGGTACGTACTTGTACGTCTAAGTTCTCGAGCTTGTCTTCCATCTCTTTGTTGGTCATGGCTTTCTTCTCCCTCCTTCGCTCTTTACTATTTGGACTTATTATTTTTTTTTATTTTTTTTTTTAACAACGAAATTTAAAAGAAAAGTTGGGACAAAAACGCACGATCAAACTCTCTCAATGAAAGCACCAATGATGAGAGATCGTGCGCCCGATTGCCGGTCGAGCCACAAAAGCGCCTCGGTCACGACGATAGGTTCGGAGGTGCACTCGCGCGCCCCTTCGAGTATTAATTGCAAAGAAAACGTAGAGAATTCTAAAGAAAAGAGTTTGAACAAAGTTCGGTTTTTTTATATATTTCTGCATGATCAAAATAACAAGAGCATAGGCCTTTATATAGGCGTCAAAGTAAATCTAGTCCTAATCAAACTAAACAACCAAATAAGCAATAAAATATTAAGAGTCCTAAATAATCTAGAAAGCATAAAGTAATAAGGAAACTAAAGATCTAGAAGAATCCTAAAGATCCTTGACTTGCGCAGCACGTCCAAAACCCTAGCCGCCACGGGTCTCGCGTTTGGCCGCCTCTCCTAATGCCTCGAGGACTAAGGCATCTTTGTCTTCGCGCGCGCGTGCTCTTTCCCCCTTCGCTTCTCCTAATCTCTCGAGGACTATAGTCGCGTGCGTCTCCCCGCCAACGCGTGCCCACACGCCCTCTTGGCCCGCGCCGCTTGCGTCCTCGATTCCTTCGCGCGCTTCGCCTTCGTGCCCGGTCATGCCTGCCTCGAGTACTAGCGCGTTGCCTCCTCTACGTGCTAACCTCCTTCTCGCGTGATAAGCCCGACTCGCGGCATTCTTGAGTTGTCGTGCCGCATTCTCATCACACAGCCTGTCCCCGCGCCGCGCTGCTGCCATGACCCGAACAGACGTGCGCCAAGGCCGCACCCCCGCGCCGTGATGCTGTGTGGCTATATATATGCATCGGGATCGCGACAGAAGACCATCTCTCATCTTCTCTCGACTCCAAAAACGAGAAACCCTATCCCCTCTTTTCTTTCCCTCGTTTTTCACTTTTATTTCATATTTTTTGACGTAGAACTCATATTTACACTCGGATTTCGCTATTGTTCTTGGATTCAAGCTTGTCTTTCGAATTCGACTTTGGGAATTTTATCGTAAGATTATCTTTTCTCTTAATTGATGAATATGAATGGTCTTATTGAAATGTTTTTTTGTGTTGGATTGATTATGAGTAGCTAAATCCTTATGCTAGGGATAGGGGATTGATGTTTTGATATCGTTTGTGATTGTCGGGCTCAGGATTGTTCAGATTCATACGAGTTGATCTTTTTATAAGGTTGTTCAATCGTCGGGCTCGAATATTTAGAATTGTTGAAAGGTGACACTTCAATCCCCAATTGTTTGCAATTGAGTTCGACATATTCTTGCTTGATGTTGGTTATTCTAAACGGACTAGTTGATTAAACACCTTCTAGTCTACTTTAATCGACTCTTAGAACCGAAAGGGGAGGAGTCGGTCGAAATAGGCTTGTATGAACTAGGCTTGTTCGTAATTGTATTGCCTAGAAGTTAAATGAATTGTTAATTTGCCGTTCTAGTTTGTTCTCTTGTTACGAATAGTTATTGAGAATGAGTACTTGAACATGTCGATTATTCAAATCACTTAGCTGAACAATCTCTTGCTTGATAATTGCATTTTCGAACCAAAACGGATATCCTCGACTCCCTAGCTTCTTAAATCCTGATTGTTCTTCGTCGTTGCTTGCTATTTCTATTTACCTTATTTGAAGTCTTTTTCGTAGTTAATAATCCAAATCAATCCATCTGAATTAGAATGTTTAGAAATTTTGTTTCTCTTCTTGTTTGAATAAACGTATAGAATATTCCGGCTAACCTTCCTCGTGAGACACGACCCGGTGTTCGAATCTTTCGATTCTACTCCGAAAAAATATTTACAACATAGACTACTGCCGACTATATATCGAAAGCCCACCGGTCTTACATCGCGTGTCCAGCCAGTAGGAGTAACCCGCCAGCCAAGGCCTCATATTGGTCTTACCAACGAGGGACGTCCAGCACAGGGACCTTTAACCCAGGTTTTACGGCTCACAATAACAAGGAGACTACCCAACGGGTACGTTCTATAGCTACGGGGATAACCGTCCGACGGCCGGTACAGCTCACATCGAAGGCTACATGTTCCACATGCATACTTGATCATACCAAATTTAAAACAGTAATAACATTTACAGCATAAACAATTTTTAAATAAAACCCACCTGGTAAATCGGTAGAGAAGTCACACAAACAGGTCGGTAGGTTGAGGGCTTGACTCCTCAAACACCTACATTAAGTCCAGATGCTATAGTCAACATCTATTCTGACTTAAAAGGAAATCACAATTATTCTTAGCCGAACTTGATTCGACTAAGTTGTTCGTGAAGTCCTGTGGACGCTGGAACACTTAGACTCGACACTAAGACGCAACCAAATACCCATGGGAGATCACATAATCCAAAACAAATATTGACTAAGTCAAAACACACGAGAAACAGTTGAAGAGCCAATTTACAGGTTTTAACATAAGTCTTATTTTTGAAAATAATAACCAATAAACACATGGAATTAGTCGGTCAGGTTTCCCGATGAATTTAACTCTGAAATTTTAACCAAAAATACACCTCCCAGTACTTTGAAAAACCACCAAGTTTCAGCCCCTAATTCAAAATTCACACAAGTTATCAGCAAAAACGAACATAGAATAACAACCAAACCTAATGGGCGAATCACGACTTGAAATTTTAACACCATATACTTCAGCATGTGAATATCATCATATAAAAATTCCAGTCATTTACAATAAATACACGAATTTTAAAAATTCAAACAAATTTATGCAGATTTCCAATTTTCATCAAAACTAAACCCAAATAAATCCAAATAAATCCCATCTTTTTACATACTGAAAAACATCACAAAAAAAGCCTAGACATCAAATTTTAGCAACTTACCACATCAGGTCAACTTATCATAATTATATTACGATTCTGCAGAAATCATTAAATAATTTTTAACCCAGGCAAACGAAGTCTAAAATTCATGAAAATTTTACACAAAATGAAAACATGCCAGAGTGACAACATACTCAAATTTCAGCCAAAACAAAGCACAGATCAATTTAATATACAATTTACACTATTCTGCCATAAATCAAAACAATTAATTAAAATAGCTACCGATGGTAATTTAATTTGAAATGTTTACACAAACCATAAAATCAACAGACGAGCTCACACAGAATATTTCACATTAATCGAAGCAGTATAAAATTTATCGCGAATTTAATTCATAATCAGCAACTATACGAGTTTATAAATTCATATACAACTCGGCAAGCATCGAAATTGTCCGAGGCCTTCACCATCAGGCCAAGGACTCATTATGGTTCCAATTCCACAGTACTTAACACGGATTTAACGATGTCTCATTCGATTTCACAAAATCGAAGAGATCGTTACATAAGACAAATACAAATAAGGCAATTCATACTCGTATTAACAAGGCAGCACATATATACAAATACACACCAAAAATAAGTCCAGGATAAGCCACCCATTACCGCACTCCAACGGGGAGACGAGGAAACGAGGCTAGGGCTGGACGGAATCTCGGATTTTGACGGGTCGAGTCTAATTTCCTCCAATACTCAATTGATTTAGTCCACAATTACATTTCATTGGCCCATCACAAAGCTCAACTCCAACTCATAAGCCCAATTCCTTTATTAAAAGCCCAAAATCATTTTAATTTTCCTTTTCCATTTTCTTTTCTTTTCCTTTCTCCTTTTTCTCTATCTCATTTCTTTTCCCCGTCAATGTCTTCCTTCTCTTCCGGAATCGTCCATCCCCAAATCAAAACCAATTAGCAACCTCAAATCTTTTTACAAAATTTTCCAATTTCTGAAATTCCTTTCAATTCCGGATCTGAGGCGTCCGATTTGACGGGCTTCAACCGGCCGACGGCGAGTTTCGATTCGGCGGCGGAGATGGCGATTTTGGGCCGATGGCTCGACTCGTAGAGTTGCAGCAGAGGCGGGTCGCGCGCACGGTTGAGGGTTCTCGGTTGCTGCCGGCGATAGGGGTTGTTCGCTCGTGAACAGATGGCGGTCAATTACCGTCTTCTCGACCTGAACTCCCAGGTTCGTCGCTGATTTTCAGATGTTCGCGGCTGTTCACAAGGCTGGAGCACGGGACTCCTGGGCGACGGCGGTTCGCGTCTATGCGAGCGACGGCGGGTTCGTTGCAGAGAAACGGCGGAGGCGGCCGAGAGGAGTAACGGCGTGAAGGTGGGTTGGTTGGGGACTCTCTGCTGCACCGCCGCTAAGTAGGGCTGTTCGCGGACAGGGAGGACGCGCAAACGGCGGGGATGCACGGCGGAGGCTGGCCGGAGAATCGCCACTGGGCCTGACGACGGGGTACGGCGGAAAGGGCTCGCGTGACTGGAAATCTGCTCGAACGGAGAGTCGCCGGGGAATTGTCGTGGAGTGGCGGGCCTGCCGTGGAAACAGAGGTTGGTGGGTCGCGTCTTCTCGATCTGAATGGATCGAAATCAGACAGAGACCGATATCATTTCTCGCGTACGGCTGATCGCTGGCAAGGCTCGGTGAAGGCTCGACTAACGACTGAATACGTGACCGAGCGTCGGGTCGATTTGGTCGGGTTCGCCTGTTTGATTTGCATCAGAGTTCTTTTGGTTTGTTCTTTGGAGAAGTTGGGTATTGGTGTTAATGCTGGTAGGGATAATTCGTGTTTGTTTTCTGATGGTTGAAAAAAAATAAGGATTCAGTCACACGAACTATAGCGGAGGGGTTAGTGATTAAGCTCTGAAATGTGGCTGTGGGTAAGATGTGTTATGGCTGAAAATTGTGAATATAATCTCCCAAAGTCTGATGTTCTAAACAAAAAGAAGGAAAAATGTGATTTTTGGAGAGTCCTTTGTTGATAGGAAATTAAAGAGTCATGCCTTATCTATAATGAGATTTAAATGGGAATTAGGGGTGCAACACGGCTACAATGAGGGAAAGATTTTTGGGGAATAAATCCCTTGTGGTAACGGTGCTTTATAGCCCTTCAACAATACAAAAAATGAAATCTAGCCACTTTTTTTAAAAAAATAAAATATAACTATTTTGGCTTGAAAAAATACCTAATTGCCCTTGTATACCTTTTTCATTTTTTTCTCTTCTCTATTTTCATTTTATTCGTTTTCATCCGCTTCTTTTTCCCTTTTTCTCTCCCATTTCCAAAAATTTGAAAAAGAAATTATAGAGCAAAAGCCCTAGCGGTTTCTTAAGAAATCCCAGCATCTTCCTCACGAAGCTAGCCTCCCACAGCCATGAAAGCAGCAAGCCGCGACCTTGATCCCCAATTTTCCGGCGAGAAGGTGAACGAGCAATCACGTCCTCTGACCACGAGCAGCAATCCGCGACCTTGAGCCCCAATTTTCCGGCGAGAAGGTGAACGGCGACCCTCGATCTCCGACGGGGCTGCGACCTTCGGGAGCATCAACATCCTTTGTACTTTTGTTGGCCGAATTCATATGCTTTTATGTGCTTAGTTCAGTTTAAAAGAGTCATGTTTATATTCGGTTAAACTGTGAGATAAGTGAGCATAATTTTTTTGCTTTCTTGTTCTGCTTGTGTTGTTGGGGTTGTTAGCATGTTAATTTGGTGCTGGGAGTTGTGTTTTTAGCATGCCATGAATGTTGAGAAGTTTGAAAGTGAAAGCATGAATTTTGGTACCTTTTTGTCTTGATTTGTTGGTTGTTTGAGCCTCAGTTTTTGTTGTGTTGACCTCGCTGAAAATGAGCGATTAATGTGTTAGTTTCAGCCACGATATATATATTTCATGCCTTAGAATCAAGAGGAGAAAGTTTAAGCAAGCATGTTATGTCATTTTTTCTCTGTTTGGGCTTTGTGTTTGTTGAGCCTTATTGTGGGTCTAGCATGTTATTTATGTACTAACAATGTATCAGTTTCAGAGTTGTGCGCTCAACCATTACAATAAGACCTCACAAGAAGCTTGACAAGAAAATAGAGAGAGCTTTATTACATTATTGTATTCTGAGAAGCTTGACAAGAAAATAGAGAGAGCTTTTTCCATTAATGTAATGGCTGAGCCTTATTGTGAGGTCTCGCCATATTATTTTTATTGTTATTCGTGTTTTCTCCAATGGTCTTAATCCAACTTAATGAAAAAACTCTCATTAAGTTCTGTACTTTTATGGATCTGCACAAGGTTTGGAACTGATTTCTATGAATGTGATTGTTTTGCTGCTTAAAAATTTGCTCAATTGCAGATATGGAAATGTAAGTTCCAACCAATCATCCAAAGGCTTTGTGATCCAGTTGGCAAGGAACACATGTAGCTGAGGTTAATTTCTTCCATATATGCTCCTAATGTATTTTTTCAAATGAGTTGTTTGTGAAACATTTAGTTATCTTGAGAGTTACCTAGACGGAGTAAACGTACAAATAAAAAATGAAGCGTGACATAGGTATGTGAAAGAAGATGGTGAGGAAGCGTGACATAGGTATGTGAAAAAAGTAATAACTTGAGGCCTTAGTTGTGATTCTAGATTTTTTTTAAATAAAAAATAAAAAGCCAAATGTCAAGGACAGTTCTATACTACGTCCTAATTTTTTTTTATATTTAAATATTTTTATTAAAAAAAACTAGAAACTGTTTAAAAAATAATATTAATTATTTATTTCATGATTTTAGGGTAATTATTTCATGAGTTTAAACAAGAAACCTGTTTTCTTGAACAAGAAACTTGTTTACCATGTCAGGGACAAGTCGAAGATCTCTGTAACTGCCAATGACACTGCCTCCTCCAAGAGGTAGCTTCATCTTCATCCATGGCATTCTCTTTTATTTTGTGATATTTTTTTTTTAATTGTGTGGAAGTAGGTATTTAGATTTTTAGGCTGTTTTACTAGAATATGAAAAAGTTGGATCGTAAGTGATTTTTTAATAGTATGGAATAATGGGACTGCCTTTATCTTCTTTATCGTTTGCCCGGTGATTTGTTTTCTCGTTGAATATCTTATGTTATAATTTGACAATATTGGATTTTGCAGAGGCCAGTCAGATGTCCAACCGCTTAACTTGTGAATCACGCATATATGCTAAGAAAGCAAAAGATTTGAACCACCAGGTTAGTTTTGAAATTCGATAATATAAAACAAGTTCCAGTCATCATACATTTATCTCGTTGGTCCTTCTGATGTTTTTTCAAGTGAAACATAAATTAATTCTTGTTGAAGTCCTATCCAGAAATTATTTTACCATTGCTTTAGGCTTAAGTTGTATTTATTATACTAGAAGGCTTTTCTGTGAAGACCTCTTGTATCATGTCATTGAGGTTCATTACATTCACTTGAAGGCCCGTTCGAGTAACTTGTTGATCTTTTTTCAACTTTAGGATCTAATTCGAAAGTGGGCCCCTGTTGTTGTTCTCTGAATCTCTGAGTCGTTTTCCTATTGTTGTATGTCAGAAAGAAGTTTTGGTGATGCTACCATTTGATGGAGCTACTTCTGTCTTTGAGTATTCTATGCACTATCCAAGTTGGAATTGGAGATCAATTTGTGAAAGGCGATATCAAGAAATGGTTCTGCTGAGAGTTAAGCAATAACGAAGCAAATACATTTGGGCAAGAAAGGATTACCAACTCTACAGCCCTCGAGTAGCATCAATGACCTCAAAATGTTTGGTTTTCGTTCTCTGTCCATTGTTCAGGTACACCCTTAATAAACCGAGCATCTAGAAACATAATTGCAACTTGGGACATGTATTATTTTCAATGATAATTTGATCCTTTATACGAATTCTAATTTTTAGATTATAATGTACTGGGGCAATCGAGGCACTCGATCCAAATCATGAGTGCGCGGAGTATTGGAAAAAACAAGCTCCTGATCAAGAAATCGATGTGAAGTTCGGAAGATAAATTAGGGGCTAATCAGAAGAGGTTAAAGGAACGCAAGAATGAAAGGTTACAATGATTTTAGAATGCCGAAAGATTTCCTTTTTAAGAACTTTTTTAGGTGCTGAAGCTTTGGTATATTAGCCTTTGTTTTTTAGAGCAGATGTTAGTGATGGAAATTTTAGAGCAGATGTCAGTGTTGGTTTTTTTTTGTTTCCTTGAATAGGCCTTCATTTGAAAGATCATATTCTTGCACAAACTCTAACTGTAATCAGTGGTTTACATAAGAGTCTGAGTTCATATTCTCTTGCACTTTAGTTTCTGTATCTTGTCTCTGTGTGTATATTGTTCTGTTCATTTTGGAAATACGCAAATATAGGAACTGATTTTTTTGCTCATTTTGTTAATGTTTTTTTTTATTTTTATAATGCAAATGCATTCAACAGATAAAATACTTATCAATACCAATAAGAATTTTCCTGTAATGTTGGTGTTTAAATTGAAACCAAGAATTGCCAACTTCTACCCATAACAAAACAAAACAAAACAATGCTCAACTCAGAATAAAAGTACAAAAAAAAAAGCTAAACTTTGAATTGAAGCGGAGCAAGAAACAAAAAACAGGTTTCTTGAGGAATAAATTTGTTTCTTGAGCTCAAGAAATAGGTTTCTTGTGCAAGAAACAAGTTTCTTGAGGAATAAACTGGTTTCTTGAACAAGATCAAGAAACCTGTTTCTTGTTCAAGAAATAAGTTTATTTCTCAAGAAACCTGTTTCTTGAGCTCAAGAAACTTGTTTCTTGCTCAAGAAATCTGTTTCTTGTTCAAGAAATCAGTCCAATTTATTCCTCAAGAAACCTGTTTCTTACCCAAGAAACATGCAAGAAACCTGTTTCTTGTTGCTAAAAAAAACCTGTTTGTTGACAGATTTGTATTTATGTTTTTTTTTTTTTTGTTTAAAATTTTAAATAAGTAGAAACTTTTTAAAAAATAATATTAATTAATTATTTCATGATTTTCGGGTGATGGTTGGACTTGGAGATGGCAGAGAGGTCGCAAGTGGAGTGGTAAAGTAACATTTTCTTAAAGAAATAATTTGTATAAAATTAGAAGAAACATTTTCTCATGTGAAAGGCACGAAAAAACGAATTATTGAATCAAAGCTCAACCTATTGTTCACAAACTCGAATTATTGGTTGGTAATTTCGATTTTGAGAACTTGATTGTATTTGCTATTAAAGTACTGTATCTTGTTCCACAAAAAGTTTCTAGAGCTCAAGAAATGGTTTCTAGGACACAAAAAAATGTTCTAGAGCTCAAGAAACGATTTCTAGGTTTTCAAGAAACGTTTTCTAGAGCTCAAGAAACGGGTTTTTTGCCCAAGAAGCGGGTTTTTTTATAATGTAAATGCATTTCAACAAACAAAATACTTATGAATACTAATAAGAATTTTCCTGTAATGTTGGTGTTACTGTTTCATCTTTTGCGAACTAACATTAGCAAATGAACCCGAATATTGTATTTGATAATAGTATTGTACTATCGTTCCATCTTTTCACTCCTTAAAGTCAATGAAACAAATACACCAAATGATATTATGAAACAAAGTTTGAAATAAATCTCCATTCAAAAGCACTTCTCGAGCAACTATTTTGCTTCACGCATCAATTTCATCCAACACAGCCTGCACAAGATCAAAACTCGAAGTCATAATGAAAATTAGAAGAAAGAAAAAATCAAATTGACATTATACTTGAGGGCTTCAGCCTAGATTTCTTCCACACAACCTGAATGATTTCAATTCTTAAACATCAACAACTAGTAAGGTTTTTGTAATTAACACGTCATAACCTATTAGAAACAATCTAGTCTAAGAAAGAAGCCAAATTTAAGGTCTATTTGGAAATATTCTTTTCCACTATTCTCATTTCATTCGTTTTAATTCACCCAATCATATTATTTTTTGCACTTTGCAGAAAAATGAAAAAAACATATACACAACCACAAAATAATAATAATAATAAATTCATAATTTTAAGAAAATCTCGAAGTCTAAGCTCAAAGTCATTTTCATAGCACAACCTTACACAAAAATATATTAAAAATTGCGAAGAGATTTCTTCTTGAAAGCCAAAGGTATAATAACACAAGAGAAAAACCAAGATTATACATACCTTTCCCTTTTTTATCTTCACGAGATTCATAGATCCGAAGCTTTCCCCGAATGGTAGCCTCTAATAATCCTTAAGCTAAATGGACCTGAGCAAAAATAAGTTTATACATGTTTAGTGTACTGGCATATAAAATCAGCTCAAAAGGAAAACAGAACACCAACAATTCGCAAAAAATGTTTTGAGGTATAACTTGACTAGCACCATATAACACCAACGATTAATTTAAGTGGAAAAAGGAAAACAGATCAAAGAACCTCAAATTAAAAACACCCAATCAATGACAAAAAAGAAACACAAGTGATACAAACTAAGAAAATAAACAAATAATATGGACAACAATATCAAGAAAATGATGAGTTTTCACAGAATTCGTCTATGAACTTACAGTACATTATACATCGTGGATCGTAACGAGACAAAATCTCCTGAGTTTTTCATGGTAGATTCAATCCTACATGCCCTCACCGGTTATTTACCGTTGAATCAGGCACACCCAAATTCATACTAAAAGCTCAGATATTTCTTAAATTTATCCTCGAATCTAAAATCCAATACACTAGGTCGGAAATTCAGGACAACATAATTATTCCAATTTTATCACCATTACTGCAATTCAGAGTTTTAGAGCAAGAGCAACAAGATATACACCACAAAAACATATAAACACACACACCTTAACGGCTTAACAGTTAAGTAGCTTGGCATTCTTGTTCTCAGCTTTAGTGGCGTACATGATTGGTCAAGTAAGGCACATCATACATGCATTCAAATAATAAAAAATAAAAAATAAATCACCAAAATTCTCCAATAAAAATGAAAAAGGAAAACGAAACCAGAAACCCACAAAATCAAAAGCAATAAAATGAAATGAAAAACTACTTATTTCTAGCTCGGCCCACTTGAAAAGCCATCCAGAATTCGAGAAAGGTTGTTGTTGTGCTTGCAGAAGTGCTTGAGCTGGTCGAGCAGGGGTGCCGACAGCGGAGGTCAATTAAAATCTCGCACGGAGAGCCCGAGAGAAGAGGAGCAGTGGATTTGCTGGCGGCGGCGGTCGATTCGCACAGAAGAGCTGAGGTAAAGCAGCGGATGTCGATTCGCACAGAAAATCCATTGAGTAGAGGTGCAGTAGGACCGGCGGCGGAAGTCGATTGAAAATGAGAGGAGCGGGTGGGTGCGTGAAAATGAAGAGGTGAAAAGTAAAAATTGGGTAGGTGAGGGCTGGACAGGATTTGGTATAGAAGGGTAGACTTGTATTTTTATCCCCTAAAATGGCTATATTTCATTGTTTTAGGAAAAGTGGCTACATTTCATTTTTGTCTTCACAAAAGTGCTACAAACCGGCGGGACTGTAAATCCTTTCCTAAATCCATCTCCAAATATTTGAATTTCGAACAATAACGCTTGGTGCACAAGAAATCTCGAGAGCCGGGTTTTTCTGCGGGTCGGCCGGTTTGCTTGGGCCGATTCTCGGGCTCAATTAGTCATCTTAATTTAACTCGTTTGGCTCGACGATTTTAATTAAAATAAAACAAATATTATTTATATATATTATTACACACTTTATTTTAAAAATAATAATTTTAATGACAAAATAAATTACGCAATTAAACAATTAATTACAATTAGTCAATTAATAAAATTTAGACATTTAGACATTTAATTCGCAATTTAACAGATAAATCACATAGACATTTCATATTCAACATTTTAATTAATGACAATAACAAATAAAGGCAATTAATAATAACAAAAATAAATAATAATGAATTCCCATTTATTCAATAATCCAACGGGGAATTACACCCACGCCGAGGAGCAAACGCTGACGATGACGATGAGCGAGATGCAAAAGATGATCACTGAAGCTGTGGCCGCCCAGATGAAACAAGTGGTGCAGGTCGAGCAGAATCCCCAAGTCGAGCAGAACCCACGGGTTAAGCAACAACCTCGTGTCGAAAAGCAGGCCAGACGAACGTGCAGCAAAACAGAAGGGCGGACGAGGATGAGTCTTCCAATCGAACTATCAACCCACAAGCGAGCGATGAGACGTTAGAACAATTGATGGCTCAGTTCCGCGACTTGCAGGCTCGAGTAGGAGGGAAGAAGAGCAGAGGCGCAAGGGAACACCCATTCTCGCAACACATTTTGAGAGCCGACTTGCCATAGGATTTCAGGGAATTAAACATATGGTATGACGGCTCGACTGACCCATCTCGACATGTAAGAAGTTTTGAGAATATGGCAGTGCTTCACTGCTATGGTGACCCTGTGCAATGCCGCGATTTTCTGACGACTTTGAAGGGGTCGGCTCAGGACTGGTTCCACCAACTACCAGCTAGGTCGATTCAGGACTTTGATGGTTTCAGCTCGAGTTTCCTCAATCAATTCGCGAGTGTTAGAGTACAGGAGAAGTCCTACCTCTCGCTAATTAGCATGCAACAAAAGAAGGGGGAGTCGCTGCGAGATTATGTGGCGAGGTTTACAAGGGCGTGTGTCGACTGCCCGACAACAATGGAGGAGATCAAGTCGGGAGGATTGATGAGAGGACTGTTACTAGGGCTATGTAAGATCTCTTTGGCAAGCGACCTGGTAGGAGTTTCGATGACGTGTTGGGAAGATGTGCTAAGTACATGAACGTTGAAGAGGCAGAAGTTGATTATTTACAAAGTGTGAAGGCATCCCAGACAGAGAGTCGAGACGAAAAGAAAGAGAAAAAGATTCATTCGACTGGGGAAAGGAGATGATCCCCACGAGCTGATAGGGGCGAAGGACGATCCAGGGGATGGAGGCCGATTCAGTACACATCCCTGTCAGCTCCTCATGCGAGAATACTCAAGCTAATGGAAAGGGAAATTCGCGATGACGTGGTGAGATGGCCAAGGACTAGGAAAGACGGGCATGTGAAGCCCAAGAGTAATTTATACTGTCGATTCCACAAAGATTATGGGCACAACACGGACGACTGCAGACACCTCAAAGACGAGATCGAGAGGTTGATCAAAGCCGGTCATCTGAAGGAGTTTATATACAAAGATCGGGGGAGGTCGAGCAGGAGGAGGGGAAGAAGTAAGAGTCCTCTCAAGAGGGCGAGNAGAGAAGGAGGAACTCCCCCCGAAAAGGGGAGTGATCCACATGATTTTTGGAGGGTCGACATATGGAGATTCGAATCAAGCAAGGAAGGCTCGGGGTTGATATGCAAAAGTCAAGGTGCACCAAGTCGAGGAGAACGGGCCAGTGATGAACTGTGGGCCTGCTGACGTGGGAGAACTCGAGAGGTCACACAATGATGCCCTGATGATAACGGCGCAAGTGTCAAGATATGAGGTGCAGAGGGTATTTGTTGACACAGGAAGTTCGGTGAATGTAATCTTTTATGAAGGTCTCAAGAGGATGGAACTCGACATCGAGCTCACACCCCTACATACATCTCTCTTTGGATTCAATGGCTCGAAGGTCGCACCCCTGGGAGAAACCATGCTCGTTGTTGTCCTTGTGGAAGGCGACTTAAGAAATGTGAAGATGGGGAGGCCAGCGCTCAATGCCTTTCAAGCAGTAGTGTCGACTTATCATATGAAGCTAAAATTTCCTGTCGGGGACCGAGTAGGAGAGGTTCGAGGAGATCAAAAGCTGTCGATAACGTGCTACCAAATCGCGATAAAAACCAATCAGCGAGCTGAAATCAAGGTAGGAAAGAAACCAATGCCGAGTGAAAAGAGGCTGAGAGGGAGTGATCTCGAGCCACATGGAGAACTGATGGAGATCCAAGTCGGAGAAAGGGAAGACCAAACTACCAAAATCAGGAAGGAGCTGGAGGAAGAGTTTCGGAAACAGTTGGTGTAGTTGCTGAAAGAATTCAGGGATATATTTGCCTTTTCCCTTGAAGAACTAACAGGAATCGACCCGGAAGTCATGGAACATAAACTCAATGTCGACCCCCTCAGGAAGCCTGTGAAGCAGTGACTCAGTCATCATGGAGCTGAAATTGACAAAGCCATTGAAGTCGAGGTTGACAAACTGTTGAAAGCCAAACACATCAAGGAGATCCAATTCCGTGAATGGATATCCAACACAGTGATGGTGAGGAAAGCACTAACCAAATGGTGCATGTGCATCGATTTCCGCGACTTGAACCTATTGTGCCCAAAAGATCACTATCTTTTGCCAAGAATTGACCAGCTAGTCGACTCCAAGGCTGGCTGCGAGTTGCTGAGTATAATGGATGCATCCCAAGGGTATCATCAAATTCCCTTGGCCCCCGAGGATCAGAGTAAGGTGAGCTTCATGACGAGCAAAGGGACATATTGTTATGTCGTCATGCCCTTTGGACTCAAGAATGCAGGGGCGACTTACCAAAGACTAATGGATCGCATGTTCAAACCTCATATTGGGCGAAACATGAAAGTATACGTTGACGACATCCTGGTGAAGAGCAAATCCTTGACGTCACACCCAGATGATTTAAGGGAAACATTCAAAACCCTTAGAGCGTTTGGGATGAAGTTGAACCCGAGAAAATGCGCCTTTGGAGTAAAGGCGGGACGATTCCTGGGATATGTTGTCACAGAACGAGGGATCGAGGTGAACAAAGACAAGGTGAAAGCCATACTCGACATGGCCCCACCAAGAAACATAAGAGAAGTACAAGTCCTGACAGGAAGGATTGAAGGTATAAGCAGATTCATTGCTCGAGCAGCCGAGAAGAGTTTTCCTTTCTTCAAATTGCTCAAGAAGAAGACGACTTTCTTGTGGAGTGACGAAGCACAAATGGCATTTGAAAAATTGAAAGAGTTCCTGAGCGAATTGCCCTTGTTGACTAAACCCGAGCCTGGTGACGAGGTAGTGTTATACATCTCGGTGGGAGTGGTCCCTTTGAGTTTGGTGTTGCTGCGAGAGGAGGGAGGTTCCCAGCAGCCGATTTATTACACTAGTCGAGTACTCCAGGGTGCAGAGAAGAAATATTCTGAAGTCGAGAAAGCTGCTTTGACGCTGGTGATAACGACTAGAAAGTTGAGGCCGTACTTTCTGAATCATGTAATAGTGGTGAGGACAAACATTCAACTCTGAGAAACCTTTGGTCGACCTACTGTCTCAAGTCGGCTCGTGAAGTCGGCAGTTGAGTTGAGCGAATATTCCATCAAATACGAGCCCAGACGAGCCATGAAGTCTCAAGCTTTGGCGAATTTCATCCAAGAATGCACTAAGGGGGAAGAAAAGAAGTGGATGATGCATGTCGATGGGTCCTCTGCAGCTAAAGGATCCGGATTGGGAGACGTTAAATGTTTTAATTTGGATTTAAAAAAAAAAAACTTTGATTTTTATTAAATAAATTAGGTAAATTCTTTAAAATAAAATGGGGCGTTACAGTTTGGTATCAGAGTCAGTCTTGCTTTTCTGTAGACTGGTTCATATGTGATTAAGTGTGTAAGGACCATTTGACCACTCGCTTTTGTCTCGCCGCGCCAGCTCAAGGTATGAGTTTATTTGTTTTTATTATTTTGAATAACGTGATTATGGTTTGTTCTTTCATTGGGGCTTAGGAATTTACCCTCCGTTTATACGGACTTGAACTCTAGTGGTATAGAGTTAAGTTCCAACTTTAGAGGTTTTTGTTGTGAGTTTTCGGTTGGGTATTATCGAGTGAAGTTCGGTTTATAACAGTGGTCTCGTTATGAGTTTCTGTTTAGTGTATTCATTTGAGGACCATTCGCAAGTCATCTCGAAAGACAAGGCTTAAGTAAAATAAGCAGACAACCGAAGGAGTCCCGGGTGTATGGACTATTCGCAAATCTGTGACTATTGTGGATAGAACTATTAGACGCGTGTTAGAACCCGGTTAATGAGAATCGGGAGTGGAGTCCAAGTGTCGAGTTCATGTTGATGATCCGACCACTTGTGCTGGTAGATTCGTGGGGATCAGGTTAATGGCTGATTTTCCTTGTTATAATTTGTTCGTTATCATTCGTTCTTACTCGTTGGTTTGTCTCGCAAATTCTTCGAGAATATTGATAACTCTCGTCTTTTATAAATCGAGTATCATGTAATTGTTGTGATAAACATGTTGTGCTCGTTTATTTCTGTTTGGAAGTCATATTAATCGTGGTCGAGCTTAGAACATTCGTTATATATTTTCATTATTACTTCATGTGAAAACGTATTTTTCGTTGCTCTACTGTGCATCCGTTTAGGCTATTTGAAACCTGTTATTTGAAGTTGTAATCTTCTTATGAAATGTAGTATGTTCGGTTTTCTTTGTCTGGGCTTTGAAATTTCTCGATTCTGAGTTATATCGAATAAGTTATGATTTTTACGAGAATATTGCGCGTCCAGTTTTCCTGTTACCCGGCAGCATGTGTGTAATTAATGTATGACCTGTTTATCATGTCATTTGAAAGTCTGTAGCTCCAATTAGCTAGCTTTTACTGAAGTCTGGTAAGTGGCATACCCAAGTTTTGGACCGTAAATAAATTTTCAATGTTTGTTGATTTATCACCTGCTAAATGGCCTTATTTGCTTTCGGTGTCTTCATATGAATTGTAGTTTGGTCTCTTGGGATTCAAATGTCACAAGTTTCATTCATATAACATTTTTGTTCATAGAGATGCATTAAAAATATGGACTTCGTGCAATTCAGTTTTCTGGAAAATTTGCAACAAATTTAATGTGTGAGCTTAAGCTGTTTCCAACCCTTTAACCTACCCGTTCACGCCTTTGCCGCCCGAGTGCTTCTCCCTTGCCTTTGACTACTACCTTTCGCTTAGTAGTCAGGTTTGAATTGTATTTCGAGACCCATCTTATTTAGTTGATTTTCGTACCGTGACAATTTTGCTTGATTTTTCTTTTTCCTTGCGTAGAATTTTGGATGGTGTTGAGCATCGAAATTTCACCTTCTATTGATCCTTATCTGATAGCGAATCTTGTGTCGTAACGTCACCAAGTTGATGCGTAGGTTAACTTGATAATGCCTTAGCCTTGAGATAGACGATGGTCAATTTCCTTCGTGATCTATTTTAATTTTGAACCAAAGTGGTGTACGTGAGAATCACCGCATACCTGATCGAGAGGAGCCTTGGCACATTTCTATGGATGTTTTGTGATAGAAAACCTCTTAAGGAGGGTAGTCGAGCCTGATGTAAGCACATCGTGAGGTGCATAGCCGTTTTCGTTTTCGTATTGTGTTCATCGTAAATTTTTTGAAACTCTCGTTCTTTTTCGCTTCGGAACTTCGAGAGTGATTCCTTGTATTTCTTTGACTTTTGGGCAATCCTCAGAAAACTCTTGTTTTTGGTTTGTTTGCTGTTTTTATTTCAAGATTTGCAACCCTGAGAAATGATTAAGACAAGCATTTTTGTTATTCCGCTTGTCTTATATCATCCTTTTGATTTTATGATGCCATTCGGTCTGGGTATTCCATTCATGCCCAGATCGGTTTGTCGTGGCCTTCATCGTTGATGACTTATGTTCGAGACGCGATCGAGACGAATCAACCAAAGAGGCTTTGTGATGAGATCCAGAATTGTGAAAATCTTAGCATCGTAGAATTTGAGCTCGTTTAGGACTACCGGCACGTTTAGCTACTGGTGTAAGAGCTGACGTGACGGCCGACACTGTGAGTCGGAAGAGTCATGCGAGCTGATCATTTTCATTGTTCGACAATGACCACTGAGTTGGGATGATTCCTAGCTGAGGATGCCGATACTCGTTTTCCTTAGGAGATTTCTCCATAACTCTAATATCTGTTATCCGATTGAAGGTGTGTGGTTTGGGGAATGATGTGATGATTTGAAAGCCCTGAACCATTCGAGTTTGTCGATACCTGAATGCTGGGGGATGATGTCTTCGTTAATCCTAATGTTTGTCGGTTTTGTGAAAACCTTTCCTTCCGGGTTGCCTCAAATAGTGCGTACCTTGAATTAGAGTAATTCTTTTATGTACCTTGAACCGAACGCCGACACTGACTTGGGTGTAGTCCCGAGAAGTGGTGGTCGAGCACGCGAGCCCATGCTGAGAGACGTGAGGCACTGCAGGGTCGATCGTTGACTCGCACGAGAGCTGCAGCCACCATCACCGAACGCATGAGCTCCCCAAGCCAGCGTGCGGCCGAAACCTTGACCTTGCAGCTGTTCTCCGAACAGATGTATGCACACGTCCCAGTGCCCCGCTTATGCAGCGTCAGTGTGTGTGACATCTCTTGGGTGACAGTGCATCAAACCTCGGACTGGCTATGTCCTTTTAGATCGTTATAATGGGATCGTCGAGCATCCCTATTTGAGAGCCAGTTTCTACGATAGAAGTTGTTTTCGGATGTCTAGTCGATACTTCCGAAACCGCATACGAGCTGTTACTCGTGTCGGCAAGGAATGAGGCTATGTCAACGATATCGAGCAGAACCGTGTGTTCTGAAGGTATCAATTTTGAGGATGGTGTTTTTGATGTTTGTTAGCCATTTGTATGATGTTTGTTAGCCATTTGTATGATGTTTATCGAGCCAGTTTCTACGATAGAAGTTGTTTTTGATGTTTGTTAGCCAGAGAGTTATGCATTTAGGACATGTTGTCGAGATCCTGAGACACTGGTTGGGGTCTGGTGTACTCGATGGGTGTGTCGTGTGGAATTTCTTACCATAAGAAAGTGTTGCTTATAGCAATGGCTATGAGTGACGATCTCGATGGTACCGTACGAGGTTCTGAGTACGGGAAGAGGTGCTGTACGCCTCGAACTCTATGAAGAGAAGAAGTATCAGCCACATTTGTTGGTCCTTTTGTGACACCGAGTCGGCATCTTAGCCTGACGGTTGACCCCATCACCGGAGCTTGCAAGAGTGCACAACCTGTTAAGTGCCTCGTGGAGAGGGGACATGTGCGTGACTCTAGGCACGAGGCGATCTTTGACGAGCTGCATGTGGGCAGAACCTTACCTTTGATGAGGTACCGGTGACCTACTGGATTGACGAATCCAGCAGGGAGAGTGCAGAAGAGGTACTCGACAAAGTCAAGCGGGGTAACCATGGCTAGTGCGGTGTGACTTGGTAGAATGGGATGATTCGGACGGAGTATCCGAGTTGAGTGGTTTGAGATTCTCTCGTGTGTCAGTTGTCCTGTTGGGATGATTTTTCTTGGATTTCCGGGGACGGAAATCATTTAAGGAGGGTAGACTGTAATGCCCCGTTTAATTGTGAATTATTTGGGAATATTATTATCGATTGTTATTATTATTATTATTATTATTATTATTATTATTATTATTATTATTATTTATTGAATGTCTAAAATATTATTATTTGTATAATTGTAATTAATTGCCTAAATGCATATTTTTATTATTATTATTATTTTAAAATAATGTGAATATTAAATAAATATTATTTCGGTTATTTTATTTTCGTGCGACCGAACCGTAAGCGTCGTTGAGTTTTAAAAATTGAGCCTGAGAGCCGGCCCGAAAAATCGCACGCATCGAACTAGTCTAGCCGAACCGGCCGAGCCCGACCCGGTTTTCCCTCTCTTGTGTGTGTGTGTCTGTGTATGTGTCTTGGAGGCAAAGACATTAAGACCTAGTTTTTATATTGGTCTCTCTCTCTCTCTCTCTCTCGTGAATAAACACGCCGCAACCCTCAATCTGATTCTCTCTCCCTCAAATCCCGCAGTCACCTTCTCAATCTCTTCCCCCTTGTTATCGCGCATCAGAAGAAAAGAAAAATCTCTTGCCGTAAGCGATCGTCATCTCTTCCTCTCGTTTTTTTTTTTCGTTGCCGCCAAAGTCGGGAGAAATTTGTCCGGCGACTCTGAGCGCTGCTGCTCCTCGCAGCCGCCGGCAAACCCTGTTCACGCACAGAAATTCCGGCGAGTCTTCTTCCTCCACAATCAACGGCCATCCCTGCTCCTCTGCGCACAGACCCCAGCTCCGTTCTTTTTCATCATTGCCGATCACTTTCCTCCTCTATCGCCGCCGTGAACCAGACCCTCCGGCGACCCCTGTTCGTGAACTGCGGCGAACCTGCTCCTCTGTCGATGAGCAGCAGTACACCGACGCCATCCTCGCGAAGCTTCGCCACCCGTAGTCCCTCCGCCGCTGTTCTGCTCCTCCTCACGCCATTGACGCGCCTGCAAGCTTCCTCCGCTGTCTTCTCATGAGCCCCGCCACAACCAACGAGTTCGTGAAGTCCTCTCCGGCCGCAAGCAACTCCGACGAGCAGCACCTCTGTTGGGGAGAACGGTATCGAGTCTCGACTCTTCGTCTATTTATTTAGCAATTATATGTCATGTTGTTCGCGATTTATGTGTTTAGGTGATGTTAACGTGCTTTATGAAATTGAGAAGCAGTATGATTTTATGTGATATTATGGTTCGTTATATTATATCGTCGTGATTTTATGGGAAACTCGTCGATTCGTACGAATCAAACGAGAACTGGTTATAAGTGATTAGTTGCTGTGGATTTAGGGAGTTAGGATTATTTTGAACACAATGGCGCTGACCTTGTGTTGATCGGACGTGTATATGTGTAGTTACGATTTTTCGATGATTTAAATGGCTGTTTTGAATGTAAAATTCATTATAAATTGAATACTAGTCTGATTGCCTTGAAATTTTAGGAGCAACTGCTTTTGATGAATATGCAGCTTGTGTAAAATTTTCGTATTGTTGATGGTCTGGAGCTATTTTTAAAAATTAATTTGATTTCTGTTCAGTTTCTTGTAAAATGTATAAATAATTTTGTGGTGCTCTAATTTGGCTGATTTTCGAGTATGATATGTTTTGTATATTTATGAGTTGTGTAAAATTTTTAGAACTTTTAGACTAGGTATGATTAATTGGTGTTTCTGCCAAAATTTGTTTTAATTGTGATAAATTGGTCCGAAGCTGAAAAATTCTGAAATTTGGTTGGGGTGCTGATTTTGTGATGTTTAGCATGTTGTAAAAGTTTTGAAATTTTGGAGTTCAGTTAGGTTTAGTTTTGATATAAATTCAATAATTGGTTGAATGTTGTTTTAATTTTATAAATTCATATACTGAGTGCTAAAGACTGATATTTTTATGTGTTGCTGTTCACGTGCTGATGTTTCTTAGATAAAAATTTCATAGCCTGAATCGTCGTCTATTATCATGTATTTTTAATTTAAACTCGCTTTTGTTGAAAAACTTGTGTGAATTTTATAAAATTATGTACAATGAGTTGGAAGCTAAAACTTGGTTATTTTTCTTAAAATTGAGAGGTGAATTTTATGTAAAATTTTCAGAACCTAACTCGTTGATTTGATATACCTTCTAATTCTAGTGTGAATTTTAGAAATTGTTTTCTATATTAAAATTTGTTAAGTGTTGTTGACCAAATGTGTTATGTGTTTACTTGTGGCTCGTTTGATTGTCTTTCATTTGTGATTATGTGAACTTGAATATTGTGGTTTGATCGAGTCTAAGTCCTAGAGTTCCCATATCCACAGAACTTCACGAACCACTTGGTCGAATCGAGTTCGGCTAAGTCAATCTGTGAATTTTCTACTTAGGTCTAGATTAAAGTGTTGACTGTAGTATCTGGACTTATGTAGGTGTCTAGAGGTGTTGACCTCGTCTTACTTTCGAGAATCGTGATTTGATCTGTTTCTACAATCAGGTGGGTACATTTATGATGTATTCCATATTTATCGCACTTATTATTTCGTGTAATGTTTCTTTTGAAAATTATTGTATGCATGAGAACTCTAGTCTAAGTGTCCCGAACGATAGTTCCTTTGATGAATGCGAAAGCAGTGAAAGTCACCTGCCCGTTGTATCCGGGAGGTGGATGCCCGAATCCGTGTAGAGCGGAGGGGATTGTCTGAATTACTCGAATCCGTGTAGAGCGGAGGGGTAATTCAACTTCACTGTCTCCTGGAAAGGATCCTATGTACCGTTTTATCCAGGGGTGGGAAGGTTTCCAGTTACAGCCATGCCGTGTATCCGGAAGGTTGTTGTATGTACATAGGTGGTTTGCGATAGGGCCGGGTAAGGGGTTTAGGCTATGAATTCTATGCATACCGATATTGATATTGCCCACTGCGATTACTTGTTTTTAAAAATATTATACGAGATAATTGTGCGATAATGGTGAGCTAGTTGGTTGCTCACCCCCATTATTTTCTATGTTGTCCTTTCTCTTCCTTTGTTCTAGGTTTGAGACGAGCTGGAGGCGGTGGCGTAGGACAAGCGAGATGGTGGTCAATATGTGATGATATCTTCTTCCGCATGAACTTGCTATTTGCTATCATACCTTAGATTATTTATTGCTTTCGCTTTTCGAACAAAGTTTAAGCCTGTTGAACTTTGATCATGCTAGACCTTTGAAATGATTTTGAGACGTATGTTTATGGGATTGTTTATTTTGGTAGCTCGAGCATGTGTAGGTTCTTTGAATTGGTGGATGTGTTTGTTTGCTGTTGATTAGCGCCCGTTTCTCGTTAAATGTTTTAATTTGGATTTAAAAAAAAAAAACTCTGATTTTTATTAAATAAATTAGGTAAAATCTTTAAAATAAAACGGGGCGTTACATTATGGCTATAGGAGGCTGAACCTTGCTCCTTCTTCTCGGGTCGGCTCGCACGCGGGTGCACAAGGTAAGGGGTTCTCGGGTTTTCTCTTCCTCCCTCAGTATTTGCTCGAGTTTTTCTAAGTCTAAACATCTATAAGTGACCAAGAGCTCTGCTCAACTGGACAATGGGGTCTATATATGGCTAGGGGCGGACATAACTAGGGGGAAGTGGGGAACATCCATTTTTCCCATGAGCATGGATTTTTAGGTAATGGGGCATGATTGTCATGGCATTGCACGGTCTTTGGAGCTCTATTTAGAGTATTAAATTATGGTGAAAGAATCTTGTCAGCCTTGGTTCAAGACTAGGGAACAAAGACATGCACAAGTGATTAGAATAATGGAATACCTATCATGCACTACCAATTAAATATTACCCATGCTATATGACTTTGGTTAATCTTTTGTTAGGGCAACTTAAGCAAAATTAGACCCTCATTAGGTCCTAATCACTCGCCTGAATTGGCTTAATATAGAAAATTCCTAAGAATGATCTATCAATATTGAGCATTTGGCATATAAAATATAACTCGAAAAATTCTGAAAATTTCGGATTTCACTTATAGTCGAGCAGTGAAACCGTTCTTAATATTATTTCTGATTTGGGGCGTGATATGGGATATTATATGACCGAGGAGCAGACCGGCCCGACCGGTCCATCGCATCGATCGGACAAGCATGAGGTGAAGAAAACCACATTGATAGAGGGAGGATCGACCAAAATGGAAGAGATCGAGCAGAATAGCAGAGTTGGTCGAGGATCGATCTAGCAAGGGGGAACTCGATCAGATCGAGCACCCAGCGAGTAGAAAGCGATCGGGAGCGTGGCCTAGACGCGAGTATGCGCATGGGGGACGTTAGGGGATCCCAACGGCCTGCGCAGAAGAATAATTTCCCTCAAGCTCAGAGGGACACGTGGCGAAGATACATTGGTGCAGAGCGATAGTGGCAACAGCCACCTCTGACATCTCTGACAACACGCACACTGTGTGTGTACGGACTGGCAGCGCGGGTAGGTCAGCTCACCAAAATCCGGGCAGCTTCTAGGGCAGGTATCTCACTCCTATATATACGGGAGTGGGTCTTTTCTTGTGACTTACGATTTATCCATTCTTTACTTTGGAAAATTGAACAAACATATATTGACTTAAGCATCGGAGACTCTTCACCAGAAAACCCCTCCGGTGTAAGAGTTCTGTGCAGGAACGCGGCGTTCTACCGGCGAGGAAGAAGGAAGCAAACCGATTTCAAGCTGGTCGGAGTGTTTTGCGTTACCATTTGGCGCCGTCTATGGGACTTTCGTTCGAAAAGTGGTGTGCTGAGATTTCCGAAGCTCGGTGGCTATGGCGGACGGAATTCCTAGGAGAGATTTGCAAGCATCGTTCGACGATGCATGGACGATGACGAGGCCGTTTGGAGAAGGCCCACCTCCGGGATTCTCTGGACCCTCGCGTACACCGGTGACTCCGACGCCTGTTCCCCAAGGTGTAAGGGTCACGCCGGTGCAACCAGAGGCCGATGTGGGCTCAAGCCGGGCCCAGGAGACCCGCACAGCCCAAGGAGCGGCGATCCCAACGCTGCCGCAACCAGATCTGGCCGTGCCATTGCAGCGAGGAGCGGCGGTGCAAGGAGCGATGCTGCCGCCGGTGGAGGAACCGCGTCCCGGCCAGCAAGTGGTGATGACCAGGCAGGAGATGCAGCATGATATGGGATATTATACGACTAAGGAGCAGACCGCTCCACCGCACCGGTTGGGCAAGCAAGAGGGGGAGAAAACCACATTGGTTGAAGGATGACTGACCCAAAGTGAAGAGATCGAGCAGAATGGCAGAGTTGGTCGAGGATCGACCTAACAAGGGGAAGCTCGATCAGATCGAGCACGCAGCAGGTGGAGAGCAGTCGGGAGCGTGGCCTGGACGCGAGTAGGTGCGTGGGTGATGTTAGGAGATCCCAACGGCCTGCGTAGAAGAATAATTCCCTCAGCTCAGAGGGACACGTGGCAAGAATACATTGGGGCAGAGCGATAGTGGCAACAGCCACCTCTGACATCTCTGACAACACGCACACTATGTGTGTGTACGGACGGGCAGTGCGGGCAGGACAGCTCACCAAAATCCGGGCAGCTTTTAGGGCAGGTATCTCACTCCTATATATATGGGAGTGGGTCTTTTCTTGTGACTTACGATTTATCCATTCTTTACTTTGGAAAATTGAACAAGCATATACTGACTTAAGCATCGGAGGCTCTTCACCGGAAAACCCCTCCGGTGTGAGAGTTCTGTGCAGGAACGCGGCGTTCTATCGGCGAGGAAGAAGGAAGCAAACTGATTTCAAGCCGGTCGGAGTATTTTGCGTTACCATTTGGCGCCTTCTATGGGACTTTGGTTCGAAAAGAGGTGTGCTGAGATTTCTGAAGCTCGGTGGCTATGGCGGACGGAATTCCTAGGAGAGATTTACAAGCATCGTTTGATGATGCGTGGATGATGACGAGGCCGTTTGGAGAAGGCCCACCTCCGGGCTTCTCTGGACCCTCGCGTACACCGATGACTCCGACGCCTGTTCCCCAATGTGTAGGAGTCACGCCGGTGCAACTAGAGGCTGATGTGGGCTCAAATCGGGCCCAGGAGACCCGCACAGCTCAAGGCGCGGCGACCCCAACGCTGCCGCAACCAGATCTGGCTGTGACGCTGCAGCGAGGAGCGGCGGTACAAGGAGCGGTGCCGCCGCCGGTGGAGGAACCGCGTCCTGGCCAGCAGGTGGTGATGACTAGGCAGGAGATGCAGCAGATGGTGGCGAACGCGGCGGCACAAGCGGTTCAGCAGGTCACTCAAAGCCTTTCGCGAGTGGCTGCTGGACCAACAATGGTGGATGAGGACGTGTCTAACTATGGAGGAGATGGAGCCTTAAGAGATCGTGAGGTGGAGAGGCTCGCGGAACAGGTGAGGCAGATGCAGGCTAAGATGGATGGTCGACCTGAAAGACGTGCTCGAGGACATCCGTTCTCGAGGGATATATTGGCTGCACCATTACTTGCGAATTTCAGAGACATGAGTTTGATGTTCGATGGGACCACTGACCCGTCGAGGCATGTAAGGGCGTTTGAGAATTTGGCTGTGTTGCATGGTTATTCTGACTCGGTTAGCTGCAGGGCATTCTTGTCGACCTTGAGGAGAGGCGCGCTGGACTGGTTTCAGCAGCTCCCTCATGGGTCGATCAAGGACTTTGATGATTTCGCGGAAAAGCTGATGACCCAGTATGCGAGTGCGGTGGCACAGGAAAAGACGTATTTGACGTTGATGGCCATGAGGCAAGGGGAGAAAGAATCATTACGCAAGTATGTCGCGCGATACAATCAAACTTGTTTGGAGATTCCCACGGCCTCGGACGAGGTGAAGGCTGGGGGGTTGATACGGAGTTTGCGAGCAGGGCCTTGTCGCACATCCTTAGCCAAAACCCCTGCTCGTACGTACGACGATGTGCTAAAAAGGTGTAAGAAGTATATTAATTTGGAGGAAACGGAGGCTGAGTTTGCTAAGTTGGAAGAGTTGGCTAAGCCAGAGCCGAAGAAAGGAAGGGTAAGCTCGCCTCGAAGAGTATCACCAGGTAGAAGATCGCCCAGAAGAGAGGGGCGTGGCAGGATTGATCGAGGGCGAGAAGACAGGTGGAAGGATCGACCAGTATTTGGGGGAAAGCAGTTCCAACACTTTACGCCCCTTAATGCGAAAATGGGAGTGGTGCTGGTGGCTATTGAGAGGAAGATAGAGGATAGGGATGTGACGTGGCCGAAGTCGAGGCGTGAGGGGCCAACACAGCCTAGGTCGAGCAAGTATTGCCGTTTTCATGAAGATTATGGGCACAAAACGGAAAAGTGCAGACACCTCAAGGATGAGATCGAGCGCCTTATCAGGGCAGGGTATCTAAAGGAGTTCGTGTACAAAGGAAAGGCAAAGGGGAAGGATAAAGGAAAGTGTCGAGAGGACTCGGCGGAGCGGAGTGATCAAGATGACGATGAGGAAGGCGATCCTCGAGGAGGAAGAGATGATCGAGGGGGAAAAAGGAGACGGGGTAGTCGAGATCGAGGAGGTCAAGAGGATCATGGCCCTATGAAGAGAGGAACGATCTATATGATCTCAGGGGGCCCGACGGATGGGGACTCGAACAATGCAAGGAAAGGTCATGTTCGAGCAATGAAGAGGAAGGGAGAGGGGTGGGGATCACTGCTCGAATGCCGGAGATAAGTTTTCGAGTGGAGGATGCAGAGGGAGTAATGTTGCCCCACAATGATGCGCTGGTGATAACGGCAGAGGTGGCTGGTTTTGATGTGAAGAGGGTGTTTATCGACACGGGGAGTTCGGTGGATGTAATGTTTTATGATTGTTTTGTGCAGATAAACAAGGAGCTCAACCTTGACTTGAAGCCGGTGACCACAGCCCTATATGGATTCAACGGAGGTGAGGTGATGCCGATGGGAGAGGTGAGCCTTTCCGTTGCCTTGGGGCAAGGGGTGACGAGGAAGGTGCGATTGGTGAGGTTTGTGGTCGTTGGAGCAGAGTCCTCGTACAACATTATCATGGGAAGGACCAGCTTAAATGCTTTCCAGGCGGTCATGTCGACGTACCACATGACAATCAAATATCCGGTGGGGGAAAACGTTGGTGAGGTCGCAAGAGATCAGCTTACCTCGAGGAGTTGCTATCAGACCACGGTGAGCAATAATAAACAGCTCTCGAGCAAGCGAGCGAAACTGGAGGAGGGAGTACCGAGCCGCCTGGGGGCTCGAGGTCAAAAGAAGAGAAGGAGAGAGCTGATAGGGGGAAGGAGAAGGTGGAGATGCAGCCAGGAGGAGAGATTGAGGAGGTCCAGATGGTAGAAGGGTGCGAAAGGAGGAAATTTCGAATAGGTAAGGAGATTGAGGAGCCCATAAGGTCGAAATTGATTGGGTTGATCAGAGAGTTCGCGGATGTTTTTGCGTATACGGCTGAGGAGTTGACAGGGATAAAGGCGGAGGTGATAGAACACCATTTAAACATCGACTTAACGGTAAGACCAGTGAAACAAAAAAGGCGACACCATGGCGCAGAAATGGACAAGGTTATCGAGCAGGAGGTTGAGAAGTTGTTGAAGGCGGGCCATGTTAAGGAGATCCAGTTCTCCGAATGGATGTCGAACACGGTGATGGTGTCCAAATCTGGGGGGAAGTGGAGGATGTGTATTGATTTTCGTGACTTGAACAAGGCGTGTCCGAAAGATTTGTATCCATTGCCCAGGATCGACCAGTTGGTCGATTCTACCGCAGGTTGTGAATTGCTCAGCCTTATGGATGCATCCCAGGGGTATCACCAAATTCCTTTGGCTCGGGAAGATAGGAAGAGGGTGAGTTTCGTTACGAGCAGGGGCACTTACTGTTATGTGGTGATGCCTTTTGGTTTGAAAAACACGGGTGCAACGTATCAGCGGTTGGTCGATAGAATCTTCAAGGAGCAGCTGGGAAGGAATATGGAGGTGTATGTCGATGATATGCTGGTGAAAAGTAAGGTGGCGGCCGATCAGGTGAATGACCTGAAGGAAACGTTCTCGACTTTACGGAGATATGACATGAAACTGAATCCCGCTAAATGTTATTTTGGGGTAAAGTCGGGAAAGTTCCTGGGATATATGGTGACAAAGAGGGGGATTGAGGTCAACCCAGAGAAGGTGAGAGCGGTGATCGAGATGAAGCCGCCCACGAAAGTGAAAGAGGTCAGATCTTGACAGGCAGGATTGTAGGCTTGAGCCGTTTCATATCTAAGGTGGCGGAGAAGAGTGGGCCTTTGTTTCGTACGTTGAGAAAGAGCTCAAAGTTCCAATGGACGGAAGATGCCCAAAGAGCATTCGAGGAGTTGCAAAAGGTGTTAGCCAATTTGCCTCTATTGGCTAAGCCAGTTTCGGGGGAGGACTTAGTGCTATATATATCGATCGGAGAGATGGCGGTGAGCTTGGTTCTGTTGAGGGAAGAGGGTGCAGTGCAATTTCCAATCTATTACGTAAGTAAGGTGATGCAAGGGGCGGAGAGGAGATATTCCGAGATCGAGAAGTGTGCTTTAGCGGTGGTGGTGACAGTGAGGAAGTTGCGGCCGTATTTCTTAGGCCATGAAGTGAAGGTGAGAACGAACATGCCGTTGGGAGAGACTTTGGGTCGACCTTCTGTATCGGGTCGACTAGTCAAATGGGCTATCGAGTTAAGCGAGTACACGATAGTATATGAGCCAAGGAGGGCAATAAAGGCCCAAGCATTGGCTGATTTTATACAAGAGGGTACAAAAGTAGAGGAGGAAGCAGAAGGATTTTGGCAAATGTTTGTTGATGACTCGGTGTCGAGAGTCGGAGGAGGCTTGGGCATTGTTTTAATCTCGCCTAAAGGAGACAATTTGGAGTTTGCAGTCAAAGTCAGATACAAGGTGTCGAACAATGAGGCAGAGTACGAGGCGGTTATTAAACGGACGCAATTGGCCATGGCAGGTGGAGCTCGCAAAATTCAAGTATATTCCGATTCCCAATTGGTGGTGGGCCAGTTCCAGGAGGACTTCGGGGTAAAGGAGGAGAGAATGCAGCGGTATGTCGAGAAAATGAAGATATTGCGTGAGGAGTTTAGCTCGTTCGAATTAGTGCAAATACCCCGGGGTGAGAATGGTCGAGCAGACCTGCTATCCAAAATCGCGCAGAATCTGGTCGACTGTAAAAGCAGAAGTGTTACTTTGTTGCACATGGAGAAAAGCGTGGTCGAGCATGAAGTGGCGGAGATAGAAGAGGTCGACGATTGGAGAACTTCGATACTGAAGGAGTTGAGAGAAGGAAGGGTGAAGGTGTTAAGAAGGTTTTTCGAGCATAATGGAGTGTTGTATAAGAGGTCGTATGCCGGACCTCACCTAAGATGTGTAACACGAGAAGAGGGGCGATATGTATTGAGGGAGACCCATGAAGGATGTTGCAGTGATCATAGTAAGGCGGGGTCCTTGGTGGCGAAGATATTGCGAGCAGGATATTTCTGGCCGACCATGAAGGAGGATGCAAAGATGATGCTGAGGAAATGCTTGCAGTGTCAGAAGCATGGCCCACTCATTCATTAACCGGCGGAGACGATGACAACGATGAGTGCCCCTATTCCATCCGCGGAGTGGGGCGTCGATCTAGTGGGGCCGATGCCCCAGGGAACTGGGCAAAGAAAATTTTTGATCGTGGCAGTGGATTATTTCACGAAGTGGGTGGAGGCTGAGCCGCTGGCAAAATTCACGGAGGAAAAAGTTATACAATTTTTATATAACAATATTTGCTGCAGGTTTGGCGTTCCAAAGGTGTTGGTGTCCGACAATGGGACGCAATTCAATGGCAAACGGATCCGAGCATGGTGCGAAGTCAGTCGCTCATCGCAGGCCAACGGACAAGTCGAGGAAACCAACAGGATCATATTGAACGGCTTCAAAACAAGGTTGGAGAAGGCGTCGGGCGCATGGGTTGACGAACTCATACTTTGGGCATATCGGACAACACCAAGGTCGACCACAGAAGAAACACCATTCAGTCTCGTTTATGGTATGGAGGCACTACTTCCGATTGAGAGCGAGGTCCAGTCACAAAGATCGAGCACGTATAATCTTGAACAGAATGAGAACTTGATGATCGCAGCCCTGGACACAATTGAAGAACTTTGGGAGCAACCCTCGATTAGAGTCGAGGCGTACAAGCAGAGGATGCGTGCAGCACATGACAGAAAGGTCAAAATGAGGAGATTTCAGGTGGGCGACATGGTTTGGAAAAGGGTGGACGTGTTGAAACACGTGGGTAAGCTCGAGCCCAACTGGGAAGGACCATACTTGGTCGAGAAGGTTCACAAGGGAGGCGCATATTCACTCAAAGACGCCGAAGGACGATCACTCCCCAGGTCATGGAATGTGGCTAACTTGAAAAAATATTATGTTTAAAATTTTTGTCTTTTCTCTTGTCGGAAACATTCCACAACAAAATGATGTACTGAAATTCCCAGTTTGGATTAATGAAATTTCTGTTCAACTTTCAATACCGCGCCTAATTGATTGCTGTAATTTCTTTGCATATATTGGTGGTCTATGTTGAATGATTGGTCGAAGACAAAAATCCAGCATGACTAAGGCCGAAAGGCTGGATGGTCGCATGTAACGACCACCCCTTTGAGGGTGGACATGTGCTCGAAGACAAAAATCCATCATGACTAAGGCCGAAAGGCTGGATGGTCGCATGTAACGACCACCCCTTTGAGGGTGGACATGTGCTCGAAGACAAAAATCCATCATGACTAAGGCCGAGAGGCTGGATGGTCGCATGTAACGACCACCTCTTTGAGGGTGGACATGTGCTCGAAGACAAAAATCCAGCATGACTAAGGCCGAAAGGCTGGATGGTAACATGTAACGACCACCCCTTTGAGGGTGGACATGTGCTCGAAGACAAAAATCCATCATGACTAAGGCCGAAAGGCTGGATGGTCGCATGTAACGACCACCCCTTTGAGGGTGGACATGTGCTCGAAGGCAAAAATCCATCATGACTAAGGCCGAAAGGCTGGATGGTCGCATGTAACGACCACCCCTTTGAGGGTGGACATGTGCTCGAAGACAAAAATCCATCATGACTAAGGCCGAAAGGCTGGATGGTCACATGTAACGACCACCCCTTTGAGGGTGGACATGTGCTCGAAGACAAAAATCCATCATGACTATGGCCGAAAGGCTGGATGGTCGCATGTAACGACCACCCCTTTGAGGGTGGACATGTGCTCGAAGACAAAAATCCATCATGACTAAGGCTGAAAGGCTGGATGGTCGCATGTAGCGACCACCCCTTTGAGGGTGGACATGTGCTCGAAGACAAAAATCCATCATGGCTAAGGCCGAAAGGCTGGATGGTCGCATGTAACGACCACCCCTTTGAGGGTTGACATGTGCTCGAAGGCAAAAATCCATCATGACTAAGGCCGAGAGGCTTGATGGTCGCATGTAACAACCACCCCTTCGAGGGTGGACATGTGGCAAGAGGCGGTTACAATTATTAGGATTCATTACTTTATCAAGCATAATTAGTTGAATGAAGAGCGTGATTCAAAAAAGGGGTGAGAACAACAAGGACACATAGCAATGGTGCGGGCTCGATAATGAAAGCATCATCACAGTGATACATCGACAAATAAACAATGAGAACAAACGAGAATCCAAAAACTGCATCGCAAACAACATTCATTCGATACAAATGGAGTACAAAAGTTCAACATATATCAAAATTACAATCTCAGGAAGAGGCATTATTTGGATTAGCGTCCATGTCGGGGCCATCGGCGGTCTTTTCGGGTGGCGGCTCGAGTTGTGTCCCCTCAAGCCCAATCGGCCGGCTCGAGCCAGAGGTAGACCCATCCCCATCAACAGACTGGGTTTGGCGAGCAAGAGGGGGAATGTAGCTGTCGGGGAGCTTGAAGGTGCGTTTTAACAGGTCGTCCTGCTCCACGACGAGCTCGAGCAGGCCTGACCACCAGTCATGGTCGTCGGGCAAGTCGAGGGCACTTTGATAACCAATAGGAGCCTTGGGCATGGCATCCCATATGGTCTCCATATTGAACTCCTCGAACCCGTCCTCGGCCACTTGAGCCCCCGCCTGTTGCATTATGGTGGGTGCCATAATCCTGCACGTCCTTTAAATATTGTGGTGACTGTTTGAAAGCAGCCACCACCTGTTCACGGTAATTTTGTAGGAATCGTTGGCCGGCGGTTGTATGGAAGAGCATACGCCGGGCCCGGAGGACAGCCTCGTCGATTAAGGGTTCGGCCTTTTGCTCGAAAGCAATGTTTTCACGAGCTCGAGCCGACCTCTCCTCCTCGAGCGCGACCTCGAGAGCCTTCTTGGAAGCCAGGAGGGCCTCTTTTTCGGCTCGCTAAGCTGCAAGGGCTTCCTCGAACAATTTCAAGGACCCCTCAAGCGTCTCCTTTTCAGCGGAGAGGGTCTTATTCCGAGTGGCCAACTCCTTCAGCCTCTCGTGAAGAGCGTTAGCTTTGACGACAGTCTCCTCCAACTGGGTGCTGAGCTGGAGATTGCTCCGTTCGAGGGCGGAGATAGATCGACCAGGGCTCGCTAGAGTCTGCTCGATCAACGGCGCGAGCTCGACCATCCCCTGCAAGAGCACGCAATAAGAAAGGGTTAGAGTGTCAACAACGGAAGGAAGCGGAACAAAAGTAGATAAATATCAAGAGACAATAAGTTACCTGAGCCAGCCAGCGGGCAAGCCGTTGGCCTCGATCCCGAAGAGTACGACCGTCATTATAACGATCGGTGGGACGGTCGACCGGGGGGGGAATGTCCCTGAGGTAGAGCGAGAATCCCGAGCCGTCAAGAGTAGTGATTGAGAGAGCCGTCTCCTCGACGCGGCGACGCTTGCTGATACTCTCATCCCCCTCAGCAAGGGATCGCTTGAGTTGACTCTCCTCGAGCCGACTTTGCTCGGGAGAGGCAGGAATATGGATGGTAGGAGCGGTCTGCTCGCGAAAGGGTGAGCGCGGCGGAGGAGATACTGGTCTCTCGAGCTGTGTTGTTTGCTCGGGCTCTTTGGTTTGCAGGCCCGAGGGAGAGTCGGTCGAAGAAGGTAGCTCGACAATCCTCTCTGGAGGAGGTGAAGCAGAGCGGGTGGACTGGGAGGCGATCGAGTTAGCCGGTTTCGAGCTCGACCCCTCACCAGGTTGCTTCCTTTTGAGGGGAGCACTCCTTTTGGGCACAGAGATAGTCGGCATCTCTGTCAAAGATCATGAACAAAGCCAGGGTTACAACAGGTAAAATCATACAGCAATACAATAATGCCAGGCACACTTAATAAAAATGCAAATACCTGGATCGTCTACAATTCGAATAAGATCGAATATCTTTTGGGAAGGAAGGGGAAGTGATTTATGAGTGAGAAGGCCTCAGAAATGCAAAAGGTTTTCATCCTCAAGTAGAGTCTTCGACGCAACAGGCTTAGTGTTCCACACAGCGATCCGTTGGTCGAAGAGGGCATTCTGAGGAGGCACCGCATTATCGCGGGTGAGCTCCTTACGCCACGGAGTTGGCTCCCAAGGGAAGGCAGGACTAGGCTCGACAAAGGCGAATCTATCTCTCCACCTCGGAACGTTGGTAGGGGTGTCGGAGATGAAGTGAATATCGGCTCGGCCTTTGAGGTAGAGCCCTTGAGGGTGTTTCGAAGGGGCGTAACAATAGTGGAAGAAATCGAGGTCGAGCCGACCTAGACGGACATGGCAAAGGATGATGAAAATGGTAATGAATCGGATAGCATTGGGAGGAAGCTGGTTCAAGGGCAGATCGAACCACCGGCAGATGTCGATCAGATCTTGGCACAATGGAAAGCGGATACCAAGCTTAAACTGAACTTCGAAAAATGTATAACAACCCTTGGGGGGATTGTCATACGTGTCCTTAGGACCAGGAGATACGAACGCCCACTTAGTCGGGTGACCAACCTCGTTGATGTCCAACCAGCCGGCGATGAGAGGGTGAGAAGGGGGCTGATTCAAGGAAGAAGCCTTGACTAACCTCCTCTTCTTGGTAGGCTTGAAAGGTGCAGTAGTAGAGCCTGAGCGGGTTGGTGAAAGAGGAGTGTTGGAGGGTTTCAAGATAGGCGAGGAAGAAACATTTTATTTTGGCTTACTTGAAGAGGCGACCTTGGCAAACACGGAGTGTTGGGAAAGGGGAACATCATCTTCATCACCTCCCGTGGCTACCTCGGCGGCATCGAGAGCCTCTTCAAAGGCATCAGAGGTCCCAAAAGCCGGCCGACGGCGATTGAGAGGGATTTGGTCAAGAGCATCCTCGTCTGATTCATCAATCAGACGAGCAGGCTGGCGAGGAGGAGAAGGTGTGGTGTAATCAGAAGGGCGTAAAACACTGATAGGAACGGGGTTGTAGATTTCCTCAACAGAGCGAGAAGGCGAATGAGCAATAGGTTGGCGAACGGGAAACGATGACGCGCATGTCTCATCCTCACCGGAGTGATGGCTTGGTGTGTTAGAATCAGCGGAATCTAAAAAGTAGAGTGAGAAAGTAAGGCGAAGAGAAAAGGAGTTAGGGTTTTTGAAAAGCAGAAAAGGGGGGTTTTCTGTCACAGGCGAAATGAGAGGAATTTGGGGAAAAAGAAGAAGTCCCAGGGAAAATCGCAAATTGACAAAATAAACGCGCGCAAATATAAAATTGAGGCACAAAAGACTTACTCATGGTCACGGTAGAGAAGTGGTCGTCGGAGATCGCTTGAAGAGACGCCGAGTGCAGGAAGGAGAAATTTGCAGAGAAAGAAATCAGAATGAGAGTTCGAAATTGCAAAGTGGGGAAAGTGAAAAAAAAAATGGCTAAGTACCGCATTTATATGAGTACAAATGAATAAGGTGAAGAGTTAGTGGATATGACCGTTGGATAAAAGAAGATCCAACGGTGGAAAACATTAAAGAGGCGCAGATAACGAAGCGACACAAATCGTGAGGAGGCGCGATGATTAAAAGTGCAGAGTTGAGGGGACATGTGGCAGGCGGAAACCACGCTGAATAATAAAAGGAAATAAAAGACAGTTATTGTGCGCATTAAAATGAACCACGTGGTCGAAGAAAGGTGTCGACATCAACGAAAATGGTCGAGAGAAGAGGCCGGGCATCGATATCAACAAAAATGATCGAGGGAAGAGACCAGATGCGAGTGGGAGATCGAGAGGATTGACAGAATGGAGAGGACGACTCGAATCCACTCTTAGATCGAGTCATTCAGACTCGACCAGAGTCGGGGGGACTAGATGATATGGGATATTATACGACTAAGGAGCAGACCGCTCCACCGCACCGGTTGGGCAAGCAAGAGGTGGAAAAAACCACATTGGTTGAAGGATGACTGACCCAAAGTGAAGAGATCGAGCAGAATGGCAGAGTTGGTCGAGGATCGACCTAACAAGGGGAAGCTCAATCAGATTGAGCACGCAGCAGGTGGAGAGCAGTCGGGAGCGTGGCCTGGACGCGAGTAGGCGCGTGGGTGATGTTAGGAGATCCCAACGGCCTGCGTAGAAGAATAATTTCCCTTAGCTCAGAGGGACACGTGGCAAGAATACATTGGGACAGAGCGATAGTGGCAACAGCCACCTCTGACATCTCTGACAACACGCACACTATGTGTGTGTGCGGACGGGCAGTGCGGACAGGACAACTCACCAAAATCCGGGCAGCTTTTAGGGCAGGTATCTCACTCCTATATATATTGGAGTGGGTCTTTTCTTGTGACTTACGATTTATCCATTCTTTACTTTGGAAAATTGAACAAACATATACTGACTTAAGCATCGGAGGCTCTTCACCGGAAAACCCCTCCGGTGTGAGAGTTCTGTGTAGGAACGCGGCCTTCTATCAGCGAGGAAGAAGGAAGCAAACTGATTTCAAGCCGGTCGGAGTGTTTTGCGTTACCACAGCAGATGGTGGCGAACGCGGCGGCACAAGCGGTTCAGCAGGTCACTCAAAGCCTTTCGCGAGTGGCTGCTGGACCAACGATGGTGGATGAGGACGTGTCTAGCTATGGAGGAGATGGAGCCTTGCGAGATCGTGCGGTAGAGAGGCTCGCGGAGCAGGTGAGGCAGATGCAGGCTAAGATGGATGGTTGACCTGAAAGGCGTGCTCGAGGACATCCGTTCTCGAGGGATATATTGGCTGCACCATTACCTGCAAATTTCAGAGACATGAGTTTGATGTTCGATGGGACCACAGACCCGTCGAGGCATGTAAGAGCGTTTGACAATTTGGCTGTGTTACATGGTTATTCTGATTCTGTTAGCTGCAGGGCATTATTGTCGACCTTGAGGGGAGGTGCGCTCGATTGGTTTCAGCAGCTTCCTCATGGATCGATCAAGGACTTTGATGATTTTGCGGAAAAGCTGATGACCCAATACGCGAGTGCGGTGGCGCAGGAGAAAACGTATTTGACGTTGATGGCCATGAGACAAGGGGAGAAAGAATCACTGCGCAAGTATGTCGCGCGATCCAATCAAACTTGTTTGGAGATCCCCACGGCCTCGGACGAGGTGAAGGCTGGGGGGCTGATACGGAGTTTGCGAGCAGGGCCTTGTCGAACATCTTTAGCCAAAACCCATGCTCGAACGTATGACGATGTGCTGAAAAGGTGTAAGAAGTATATTAATTTGGAGGAAATGGAAGCAGAGTTCGCTAAGTTGGAGGAGTTGGCTAAGCCAGAGCCGAAGAAAGGAAGGGTAAGCTCGCCCCGAAGAGTATCACCGGGTAGGAGATCGCCCAGAAGAGAGGGGCGTGGTAGGATGGATCGAGGGCGAGAGGACAGGTGGAAGGATTGGCCAGTATTTGGAGGGAAGCGGTTCCAACACTTCACGCCCCTTAATGCGAAAATGGGGGAGGTGTTGGTGGCTATCGAGAAGAAGATCGAGGATAGGGATGTGACGTGGCCAAAGTCGAGGCGTGAGGGGCCAACGCAGCCTCAAGGATGAGATCGAGCGCCTTATTAGGGCTGGGTATCTTAAGGAGTTCGTGTATAAAAACAAGGCGAAGGGGAAGGATAAGGGAAAGTGCCGGGAGGATTTGGTGGAGCGGAGTGATCGAGATGACGATGAGGAAGGCAATCCTCGAGGAGGAAGAGATGATCGAGGGGGAAAAAGGAGACGGGGTAGTCGAGATCGAGGAGCTCAAGAGGATCATGGCCCTGTGAAGAGAGGAACGATCTATATGATCTCAGGGGGCCCGACTGATGGGGACTCGAACAATGCAAGGAAAGGTCATGTTCGAGCGATGAAGAGGAAGAGAGAGAAGGTGGGGATCACTGCTCGGATGCCGGAGATAAGTTTTCGAGCGGAGGATGCAGAGGGAGTAGTGTTGCCCCACAATGATGCACTGGTGATAACGACGGAGGTGGCTGGTTTCAATGTGAAGAGGGTGTTTATCGATACGGGGAGCTCGGTGGATGTGATGTTTTATGATTGTTTTGTGCAGATAAACAAGGAGCTCAACCTTGACTTGAAGCCGGTGACCATAGCCCTATATGGATTCAACGGAGGCGAGGCCGATGGGAGAGGTGAGCCTTTCCGTTGCCTTGGGGCAAGGAGTGACAAGGACGGTGCGAATGGTGAGGTTTGTGGCCGTTGGAGCAGAGTCCTCGTACAACATTGTCATGGGAAGGACCAGTTTAAATGCTTTCCAGACGGTCGTGTCGACGTACCACATGACGATCAAATATCCGGTGGGGGAAAACGTTGGTGAAGTCGCAGGAGATCAGCTTACCTCGAGGAGTTGCTATCAGACTACGGTGAGCAATAATAAGCAGCTCTCGAGGAAACGAGCGAAGCTAGAAGAGGGATTACCGAGCCGACCTGGGGGCTCGAGGTCAAGAGAAGAAAAGGAGAGAGCTGATAAGGGGAAGGAGAAGGTGGAGATGCAGCCAAGAGGGGAGATTGAGGAGGTCCAGATGGTGTAAGGGTGCGAAGAGAGGAAATTTTGAATAGGTAAGGAGATTGAGGAGCCCATAAGGTCGAAATTGATTGGGTTGATCAGATAGTTCGCGGATGTTTTTGCGTATACGGCTGAGGAGTTGACATGGATAAAGGCGGAGGTGATCGAACATCGTTTGAACATTGACTTAACGGTGAGGCCAGTGAAACAAAAAAGGCGACACCATGGCGCGGAAATGGACAAGGTGATCGAGCAGGAGGTTGAGAAGTTGTTGAAGGCGGGCCAAGTTAAGGAGATCCAGTTCCCCGAATGGTTGTCGAACACGGTGATGGTGTCTAAGTCTGGGGGGAAGTGGAGGATGTGTATTGATTTTCGTGACTTAAACAAGGCGTGTCCGAAAGATTTGTATCCATTGCCCAGGATCGACCAGTTGGTCGATTCTACCGCAGGTTGTGAATTGCTCAGCCTTATGGATGCGTCTTAGGGGTATCACCAAATCCCTTTAGCTCGAGAGGATAGGAAGAGGGTGAGTTTTGTTACGAGCAGAGACACCTATTGTTATGTGGTGATGCCTTTCGGTTTGAAGAATGCAGGGGCAACGTATCAGCAGTTGGTCGACAAAATCTTTAAGGAACAGCCTGGGAGGAACATGGAGGTGTATGTCGATGATATGCTGGTGAAGAGTAAGGTGGAGGTTGTAACGCCCCAAATATTATTATATTATTAAGACGATTTTCACTGCTCGACTTTTAAGTGAAATTCGTAATTTTAAGAATTTCAAGATTTATTTAAGTTATAAGAAAATTCTCAATTAAGTTAGATTATTCTTATGAATTTTCTAAGATATGTTAAGGCCAAGATCGACCCAAGAAATTGGGTTAATAAGTGAAATTTAGCCGACTCGAGATTTTGAATCTAGGTCTAGATAAATTTTCCTAAGTCATAGCCTAGCATAAGTGAACACTTAGAATAATTTTCTAAGTGTTAAGAAATTCACGATTTATTTATTAAGTATATGCTAAGTGCTCAAAAATAATACTAAGTCCATTTTTAAGTATTCGGATATTTTATTCGAATTAAGTTTATTCGTTTCGAATACTAGTCATCGAGCCTTAGAACATGCCGAGTCTTAATAGCATAATACTTTGAATTTTTCTAAGTAATATGAAGTGCAAATTCAAGTCCTAGACCTCGTTTGAAAAATCGAGAAGTTAACCGAGCCACTCGAGCCGCGACCCCGCCCAAGGCCCTGGGTCGAGGTCCGAGATCAAGCCTAAGTCCTAACCAACACTTGGTATATTTTTCTAAGTCATTTGGACACAAGAAAAGCCTAAGTCCCCGTGCAGCATGCCCTGCCGCCTAGCCCAGCAGGCCCTGTCCAGCAGCCCAGCAGGCCTTCCCAGCGCCCAGGCCCAGCGCCAGCAGCGGCAGTCCAGCTTCCAAGGCGCAAAACACCATTTTTCGGCCCACTTGTCTCGAGCCCAAATTTGTGTGTTGAAAGCCAACTTAATGAGGTATCATTTGGGACCAATTGACCCTGGTCAAAGTCAATGCAAGACTCCCCTAGTCTTGATCCAAAGTGAGTGAGAGACAAGGTATTATTTTAATTCCTTGAAGGTAGTAAATGTTCCCCTCTCATTCACCCAACACAAGACATCCTCCTTAGTCTTTGAGCTCAGCAAACACCAAGAAAGACCACCCAAAAACCGAGCTAAACATGTCCCCCACCTCACACCAACACCAATGTGCATAAATTAATGGGATGTTCCCTCATTTTGTCCCTTTGACCAAGTTTTTGAACCAACACCCCAAGACCATTATAAAGACCATTCATCAGCCTTGGGACTTCATTTTGGCACTTCAAAAATTCGACCAACACTTAAGGAAAACAAGGAAAAACCAAGAACACCTCCTCACCACCTTCCCGCGCGCGTGGCCACCCAAGGAGCTCCACCATCGAGCCTCAGCCATTAGTCTCGATTTCTCTCAGGACTTAGCACTATCCAAGCCTTCCTTGGATTTTCTAAGTCATTTGAGTCCCAAGGTTCAACCAAATACCAACCCAAGGCAAGCCATAGCTTCCCAAGGCCGAAACAAGCCCTAGCCACGACCCCTCTCGCATTTTCGACTTTTATCAAGGTAAGTCCGACCCAAACCACTTCCATTAGCTATTTTATGATAAATTATGATTTATCATGAAGAAAAATCAAGTCATTCTTTTCATTTTCACTAAGTTTCGAATTTAATGAATTAAATACCTTAAAAATAGATTTTTAGTTCAAGGCATGATTAGGATGATTTCTTTGGCTAAATGTCACTTATAAATTATAAGAAATGATGTGTAAAAGTTTGAGAATTTTTGGAGTTTATTTGCTAGGTCAACTAGCCTCCGAAAATACTCGATTTTAGCCCCCGAGCCATCCCTATTGTACATGCATGTTTAGCCTATCATGTTAAGCTTAAAAATCATGATTTTATATTAGTGTAACTCGTCCATGTTAATTTATGATAGACTAAGTTGTTGGTTCGGTCAAGTCTTTCATGATTTCATGTTATTTTCACCCCGAGCTATCCTAAGCATAAATGCAAGATATGACCCATGACCTAGCCTTTATAAGCATTATTTTACATTTAAATAACTCGTCCCTAAGTGATTTCATAAGATATGCATGTTTGTTCGGTGACCTAGGGGTAAAGGGTGCCATATAGGCCCTACCGAACCAAGCCCCGCAATCCCGAGCCACCCTTAGGTCTTCTCAGCATTTTTAACCATATTTCATCATATTATGTTCCAGGGCGCCCAGTAGCGCGCAGACCCGCGCCTGCCGCGTCTGTTCCGTGTCGAGCAGCCTCAGCTCGTGCCAGTGGTCCGGCCAGTCCGCGAACCGTCCGGTTCGACCGGCGGTTCGAGCCTCGATTTTTGGTTCGTTAGCTCCGATCCAAATTGTATTTCGGACTTTAAATATTTTTTCGAGCCAAATCAGACAGTTCAAGAATATCAGATAAATTTTCCAGACTTAAAATAATTTTTAGAAAAATCCCTTAACAGTATAATTTATCTGGATCAAGTAACTAAGTCAAACATATGAAATAATTATTTTGAGCATTATACTTAGCATATTTTTACTTATATGTTTATGTAGCCTAAGGAGAGTCGAGCCTCCGACCGCTACCTTAGTACGAGCACATGCGTCAGTCCACATTTTCAGTTACCAGGTGGGGGTCATGTATTGGATTCTACATCGTCAATAATTTCTTTACCATGTCTACGGTATGTTCGAGGTATTTATGATCTCCCAGGTGAGGCCGACCTAAGGGCCATCTTATTCTACCTGGTATCCGATGAGAGCCGAGGTAAGGGCTATCAGTTTCATCGGATAGTGTGCATACGAGCGGCCGAAACAAGGGCTGATATGGGTCTTTGAGACCACAGACATATGAATAAGTTTTACGTTATGCTCTTATATATTCTAGTCATGATATGTTATTATTGATGCTGTTTTATTCAGTACTGGTCTTTGCGGAGCATAGTGGTTTGCTCACGCCCCCATTACGTTTTTCAGGTGATGGAGTCTGTCGTGCAGGGTGAGCGCATCGTGGCATATGTGGTCATGAGTGGACATTTTTACCCCTCATTTTATGTCCCCTATTCATGAACCCCTATTTATGTATGTATATGCGATATGTATGATAACTCATTACGCTTCCGCTAGACTGTATTTGCGAGACTTCGGACTGTATGCATGTATGTATGTTTTCACCGTCGCCATAGTGGCTGATGGGATTGTATGTTTTTATTAACGTCCGAGTATGTAAGATAAGTAAGTTTTAGTAGCATCCCGCAAGTAAGTGAGTAAGTAAGTATTTTCGAAAATAAACTCGCACACAATTTTTGAAAATAAAAAGCGAAAAATTAACTCTGATTTTCAAAAGTCAAAGTAAGTCAAGGCGGGGTGTTACAGAGGCTGATCACATGAATGACTTGAAGGAGACGTTCTTGGCGTTGCGGAGATATGGCATGAAACTGAACCCCGCTAAATGTTCTTTTGGGGGTGAAGTCGGGGATGTTCCTGGGGTACATGGTGACGAAGAGAGGGATCGAGGTCAACCCAGAGAAGGTGAGAGCGGTGATCGAGATGAAACCACCCACAAAAGTGAAGGAGGTGCAGATTTTGACGGGCAGGATAGCGGGCTTGAGCCGCTTCATATCCAAAGTGGCAGAAAAGAGCGGGCCTTTGTTTCGAACGTTGAGAAAGAGCTCAAAATTCCAATGGACAGAGGAGGCCCAGAGAGCATTCGAGGAGTTACAAAAGGTGTTAGCTAATTTGCCTCTATTGGCTAAGCCAGTTCCGGGGGAGGACTTAATGCTATATATATCGATCGGAGAGATGGCGGTGAGCTCGGTTCTGTTGAGGGAAAAGGCTGCGGTGCAGTTTCCAATCTATTATGTGAGCAAGGTGATGCAAGGGGCGGAGAGGAGATATTCTGAGATCGAGAAGTGTGCCTTAGCAGTGGTGGTGACAGTGAGGAAGTTGCGGCCGTACTTTTTAGGCCATAAAGTGAAGGTGAGAACGAACATACCATTGGGAGAGACTCTGGGTCGACCGTCTGTATCGGGTCGGCTAGTCAAATGGGCTGTCGAGTTGAGCGAGTACACGATAGTATATGAGCCAAGGAGGGCGATAAAGGCGCAAGCATTGGCTGATTTCATACAGGAGGGTACAAAAGTAGAGGAGGAAATAGAAGGTGTTTGGCAAATGTTTGTGGATGGCTCGGTATCGAGGGTTGGAGGAGGTTTATGCATTGTTCTAATTTCGCCCAAAGGAGATAATCTGGAGTTTGCAGTCAAAGTCGAATACAAGGTATCGAACAATGAGGCCGAGTATGAGGCGGTTATTAAGGGGATGCAGTTGGCTATGGCAGGTGGAGCTCGGAGGGTGCAAGTATACTCTGATTCCCAATTGGTGGTGGGCCTGTTTCAGGAGGATTTTGAGGTAAAGGAGGAGAGAATGCAAAGGTATGTTGAGGAGATAAGGAGACTGCACGCAGAGTTTAGCTCATTCGAGCTAGCGCAAATACCTCGAGGGGAGAACGGTCGAGCAGACCTGCTATCCAAAATCGCGCAGAATCTAGTCGACTGTAAGAGCAAAAGTGTCACTCTGTTGCACATGGAGAGGAGTGCGGTCGAGCATGAGGTGGCGGAGATAGAAGAGGTCGACGATTGGAGAACTTCGATAATGGAGTTGAGAGAAGGGGGGTGAAGGTGTTACGGAGGTTCTTCGAGCATAATGGAGTGTTGTATAAGAGGTCGTATGCCGGACCTCACCTGAGATGTGTGACGCGAGAAGAGGGTCAATTCGTGTTGAGGGAGACCCACGAGGGGTGTTGCAGCGATCACAGTAAGGCGGGGTCTTTGGTGGCGAAGATACTGCTAGCAGGATACTTGGCCGACCATGAAGGAGGACGCGAAGATGATGGTGAGGAAGTGTTTGCAATGTCAGAAGCATGGTCCACTTATTCACCAACCGGCAGAAACGATAACGACGATGAGTGCCCCTATTCCATTTGCACAGTGGGGCGTTGATCTAGTGGGGCCGATGCCGCAGGGAATTGGGCAAAGAAAATTTTTGATCGTGGCAGTGGACTATTTCACGAAGTGGGTGGAGGCCGAGCCGCTGGCAAAAATCACGGAAGAAAAAGTCATACAATTTTTGTATAAAAATATTTGCTGCAGGTTTGGTGTCCCAAAGGTGTTGGTGTTCGACAATGGGACGCAATTTAATGGCAAGCGGATCCGAGCATGGTGCGAAGACATGAAGATCGAGCAGCATTTCGCGTCGGTTGCTCATCCGCAGGCCAATGGACAAGTCGAAGTGACCAACAGGATCATATTGAACGGCCTAAAAACAAGGTTGGAGAAGGCGTCGGGTGCATGGGTCGACGAACTCACTTCAGTACTTTGGGCGTACCGGACAACACCAAGATCGACCACGGGAGAAACACCATTCAGCCTGGTTTACGGTATGGAGGCACTGCTTCCGATCGAGAGCGAGGTCCAGTCACAAAGATCGAGCACGTATAATTTTGAACAGAATGAGAACTTGATGATGGCAGCCCTGGACACAATTGAAGAACTTCGGGAGCAAGCCTCGATCAGAGTCGAGGCGTACAAGCAGAGGATGCGGGCAGCACATGACAGGAATGTCAAAATGAGGAGATTCCAGGTGGGTGACCTGGTTTGGAAAAGGTGGACGAGTTGAAACACGTGGGTAAGCTCGAGCCCAACTGGGAAGGACCATACTTGGTCGAGAAGGTTCATGCAGGAGGAGCATATTCACTCAAAGATGCCGAAGGACGATCACTCCCCAGGTCATGGAATGTGGCTAACTTGAAGAAATATTATGTTTAAAATTTTTGTCTTTCCTTTCTCTTGTCGGAAACTTTCCACCACAAAATGATGTGCTGAAATTCCCAATTTGAATTAATGAAATTTCTGTTCAACTTTCAATACTGTGTCTAATTGATTGCTTTAATTTCATTGCATATATGTGGTGGCCTATGTTGAATGATTGATCGAAGACAAAAATCCATCATGACTAAGGCCGAAAGGCTGGATGGTCGCATGTAACGACCACCCCTTTGAGGGTGGACATGTGCTCGAACACAAAAAATCCATCATGACTAAGGCCGAAAGGCTGGATGGTCGCATGTAACGACCACCCCTTTGAGGGTGGACATGTGGTCGAAGACAAAAAATCCATCATGACTAAGGCCGAAAGGTTGGGTGGTCGCATGTAACGACCACCCCTTTGAGGGTGGACATGTGCTCGAAGACAAAAAATCCATCATGACTAAGGCCGAAAGGCTGGATGGTCGCATGTGCTCGAGAGGTGGTTACAGTTGTTAGGAGTAACTGCCTTATCAAGCATAATTAGGAGAATGAAGGACGTGACTTAAGAAATTGGTGAGAACAACAATGATACATAACGATAACGCGGGCGCGAAAACGACAACATCAGCACAACGATACATCGACAAACAAATAACAAGAAATAACGATAATCCAAAAACTCCATTATAAACGATGTTCATTTGATGCAAATGAAATACAGAAGTTCAACAAAACTCAAAACTACAATTTCAAGAGGAGGCGTTATTTGCATTGCTGCTCATGTCGGGGCCATCGGGGGCTTTCTCTGATGGCGGCTGAGCTGTTGCCCCCCAGACCCAGTTGGCCGGCTCATGCCAGAGGTGGACCTAGCCCCATCAACGGACTGGGTTTGGCGAGCACGAGGAGGAATGTAGCCGTCAGGGAGCTTGAAGGTGCGCTTCAATAGGTCGTCCTGCTCCACGACGAGCTCGAGTAGACCTGACCACCAGTCATGGTCGTCAGGTAGGTCGAGGGCGCTCTGATAGCCAACGGGAGCCTTGGGCATGGCATCCCATATCGTTTCCATGTTGAACTCCTCGAACCCGTCCTTGGCCACTTGAACTCCGGCCTGCTGCATTATGGCCCCAAAGCAATGGGTGCCGTAGTCCTGCACGTCCTTTAAGTACTGTGGCGACTGCTTGAAAGCAGCCACCACTTGCTCGCGGTAAGTTTGCAAGAAGCGTTGCCGGCGGTCGTGTGGAAGAGCATACGCCGGGCCCGAAGGACAGCCTCGTCGATCAAGGGCTTGGCCCTTTGCTCGAAAGCGACATTTTCACGCGCTCGGGCCGATTTCTCTTCCTCGAGCGCGGTCTCGAGAGCCTTTTTGGAGGCCAGGAGGGCCTCCTTCTCTGCTCGCTCGACCGCGAGGGCCTCCTCGAAGGACTTCAGGGCCCCCTCGAGCGTCTCTTTCTCATCGGAGAGAGCCTTATTACGGGCGGCCGACTCCATCAATCTTTCGTGAAGGGCGTTGGCCTTGGTGGCAGTTTCGTCCAGCTGAGTGTTGAGACGGAGATTGCTTCGCTCGAGGGCCGATATAGATCGACCTGGGCTCGCGAGCGTCTGCTCGATCAACGGCGCGAGCTCGACCATTCCCTACAAAGGCGTGTAAAGGAAAGTGTTAGAACACTGACAAGGGGAGGAGATGAAATAAAATAGATAGATGCCAAATACCAAAGGATAGTAAGTTACTTGAGCCAGCCAGCGGGCGAGCCGTTGGCCTTGGTCCCGAAGGGTATGACCATCATTAAAACGGTCGGTGGGACGGTCGACGGGGGGGAGAACGTCTCTAAGGTAAAGCGAGAACCCCGGACCGTCAAGGGTAGTAATCGAGAGGGAAGTCTCCTCAATGCGACGCTGCTTGCCGACTTCTTTGTCCCCCTCAGTGGAGGGGCGCTTAAGTGGATTCTCTACAAGCTGAGTCTGCTCCGGTGAAGCGGGAATGTGTATAACCGGGGTGGTTTGGTCATGAGAAGGTGAGCGCGGCAGAGGAGACGACGGTGGTGGAGAGGACGGCTTCTCGAGCTGTTCTGACTGCTCGACGGGCTGGTCCGTTGGAGGGTTGAGTGAAGAGGGCTGCTCGACAGTTATGTCTGGAGGAGGAGAGGTCGAGCGTGCAGATTGGGAGGTGGTCGAGTAAGCGGGCTTGGAACCCGACCCCTCACCAACCTGCTTCTTTCTCAAAGGAGCCTTCCTCCTAGGCACAGAGATAGCAGGCATCTCTGCAACAAAAAGATGTGCACACGTTAAGGCCGTAATAGATACATAACACGTGAGACAAGTATGGTAATGCCCGCGCCTATTCAGTGACAATACATACTTGGGTCGCCCTCGATCCGGACAAGGTCAAAGGTTTTTTGACTAGGGAGAGGACATGATTTATGAGTGAGAAGCCCACAAAAATGCATGAGGTCCTCATCCTCGAGCAAGGTCTTCGACGCAACGGGTTTGCTGTTCCACACAGCAATCCGCTGGTCGAAAAGCGCGTTGGTAGAAGGTATCGAGTACTCACGCAGGAGTTCCTTGAGCCAAGGAGATGGTGCCCAAGGCAAAGCGGGGGAGGGCTCGACAAAGGCGAATTTGTCTTTCCACCTGGGGACGTTGGCAGGAGTGTCTGAAATGAAATGGATATCGTGGCGGCCCTTGAGGTAGATCCCTTGAGCATGTTTGGAAGGAGTATAGCAGTAATGGAAAAAATCTAGATCGAGCCGACCCAGACGGATATAGCAGAGGATGATGAAGACAGTGATAAAACGGATGGCGTTCGGCGGGAGTTGGTTTAATGGTAGGTCGAACCATTTGCAAAGATCGACTAAATCCTGGCATAAAGGAAAGCGGACGCCAAGTTTAAATTAAATCTCAAAGAAAGTGTAGCAGTTTTGAGGAGGGTTGTCGTAAGTGTCTCGAGGGCCTGGAGATATGAAAGCCCAGCCGGCAGGATAGCCAACTTCTTCGGCATCCAACCAGCCAGCTATAAGGGAGCACGAAGAGGAAGAAGCCCTCCTAGAAGAAGTAGCCGTTTTGGTCGACTTGCCCTTCTTAGGAGCAGCTTTAGAAGAGGTCATGGCGGGGATGTCTGAAGAAGGGAGAGGGACGGCAGCACCAGAGGACTTCGGAACACCCTTCTTAAGATTGGGGGAAGGGGTAACTCGAGCGAAGACCGAATGGCGAGAAAGGGGAACATTATCCTCATCCTCCTCAGCGGCAGTCTCGGCGGCATCGAGAGCTTCTTCGACGGCATCAGATGCCCCGAACGCTGGTCGACGGCGATTCAGAGGGACGTGGTCAAGGATATCCTCGTCTGATTCATCATTCAGGCGAGTAGGTTGGCGAGAAGGAGAAGGCATAGCATAATCAGAAGGTCGGAGAACACTGATAGGAACGGGATTATAAATTTCGTCAAAAGAACAGGAAGGCGAGTGAGGAATAGGCGGGCGAACGGGAAAAGATGATGCGCATGTCTCATCCTCACCGGAATGATGGTTGGGTGCGGTAGAATCAGCGGAATCTGAAAAGTAGAGCGAGAAAGTGAAGGGAAGAGAAAAGGAGTTAAGGTTTTTAAAATCAGAAAAGGGGGTTATTTGCCGCAAGCGAAACGAGAAGAATTGGGGAAAAAAGGAGGAGTAACAGGGAAAATCGAAAATTAACAAAATAAATATACGCAAATATAAAATCGAAGCACATGAGACTTACTCATGGTTGCAGTAGAGAGGTGGTTGCCGGAAACTGTTGGGGAAGACGTCGAGTGCAGGAAGAAGAAACTTTGCAGGGAAAGAAATCAGAGCGCAAGGAAGTTCAAAATTGCAAAAGTGAGAAAAGTGGAAAAAATGGCTAAGTACCACACTTATATGAGTACAGATGAATAAGGTGAAGAGTTAGAGGATATGACCGTTGGATAAAAGAAGATCCAACGGTGAAAAATTAAAGAGTCGCAGATAACGAAGCGGCACAAATCGCGAGAAGACGCGATGATTAAAAGTACAGAGTTGAGGGGACATGTGGCAGGCGGAAATCACGCTGGTAGCAAAAAAGAAATAAAGGCAATCATAGTGCGCATTAAAATGGACCATGTAGTCGAGCGAAGAAGCCAGGTGACTACTCCAACGAAAAAATGATCGAGAGAGGACGCCAGATGGCGATATCGACAAAAGATGATCGAGAGAGGAGGCCAGGTGGCGATATTGATAAAAGGTGATCGAAAGAAGAGGCCAGGTGGCGACACTGACAAAGGATGATCGAGAGAAGAAGTCAGGAAGCGATATCAACAAAACATGGTAGAGAGGGTAGGCGGAATAGAGAAGACAGCTCGAATCTACTCTTGGATCGAGTCATTCAGACTTGACCAGAGTGGGGGGGACTAGATGATATGGGATATTATATGACCGAGGAGCAGACCGGCCCGACCGGTCCATCGCATCGATCGGACAAGCATGAGGTGAAGAAAACCACATTGATAGAGGGAGGATCGACCAAAATAGAAGAGATCGAGCAGAATAGCAGAGTTGGTCGAGGATCGATCTAGCAAGGGAGAACTCGATCAGATCGAGCACCCAGCGAGTAGAAAGCGATCGGGAGCGTGGCCTAGACGCGAGTATGCGCGTGGGGGACATTAGGGGATCCCAACGGCCTGCGCAGAAGAATAATTTCCCTCAAGCTCAGAGGGACACGTGGCGAAGATACATTGGTGCAGAGCGATAGTGGCAACAGCCGCCTCTGACATCTCTGACAACACGCACACTGTGTGTGTACGGACGGGCAGCGCGGGTAGGACAGCTCACCAAAATCCGGGCAGCTTCTAGGGCAGGTATCTCACTCCTATATATACGGGAGTGGGTCTTTTCTTGTGACTTATGATTTATCCATTCTTTACTTTGGAAAATTGAACAAACATATACTGACTTAAGCATCAGTGGCTCCTCACCGGAAAACCCCTCCGGGGTAAGAGTTCTGTGCAGGAACGCGGCGTTCTACCGACGAGGAAGAAGGAAGCAAACCGGTTTCAAGCTGGTCGGAGTGTTTTGCGTTACCAGGGCGTTACAACCTATCCTCCTTAAAATATTTCCGTCCTCGGAAATACAAAACTAAGGTGCTAGGCCAGAACTCCTACTATAAACTATATACATCAAAGCCTAAAATAGAAAGTACATATGTGTACAACTGAAAATCTCAAAACTCGAAATTTGGATAACGAGCTCTGATCTCGGCCTCTCTCTCCCAAGTGGCTTCCGACTCGTCGTGGCGACTCCAGCAAACTTTGACGAGCTCTATATCTCTGTTCCTCCACTGACGGACCTTTCGATCCAGAACTGCTATCGGCTGCTCATCATACGTCAGGTTCTGCCCGACCTCTAGCTCGCCAAAGTTCACTACGTGGCTCGGGTCGTACACATACTTTCTCATCATCGACACATGGAAGACATTGTGTACACCCGAGAGCTCTTGGGGTAACGCCAGACGGTAGGCTGTTACGCCAACTCGTTCGAGAATATCGAATGGCCCTATGAACCAGGGCTGCAGCTTCCCCCTCTTCCCGAATCGTACCACGCCCTTCGTCGGCGTAACCTTCAGGAACACTTTGTCTCCCTGCTCGAACTCAAGCTCCCTTCTACGCTTGTTAGCGTAGGCTTTCTGTCGACTCTGTGCCTCTCTTAGCTTCGCTCGGATCTTGGCAACCTTCTGCACTGTGTCTTCGATCAACTTGGGACCGAGAACTTGCTTCTCACCCACTTCATCCCAGTAAAGGGGTGAGCGGCACCTGCGACCGTATAAAGCTTCGAACAGTGCCATCTTGATCGACAAGTGATAGCTGTTGTTATAGGCAAACTCCACAGTGGGTAACAACTCTTCCCACGAACCACCCCGCTCTAGAACACAAGCTCGAAGCATGTCCTCAAGCGTCTGAATGGTCCGTTCCGATTGTCCGTCAGTCTGTGGGTGATATGCGGAGCTAAACTTCAATTTATTCCCCATGGACTCGTTCAGACTCTCCCAGAAATGGCCTGTGAACCTGGGATCTCGATCTGATATAATATCGGCAGGAATGCCGTGGAGTCAAACAATTCCCCAGAGATACGTATCTGCTAGCTGCTCCATGGACATGTCCATTCTGATGGGCATAAAGTGCGCCGACTTCGTCAGTCGATTCACTACAATTCATACCGCGTCGTGGTGCTTGAACGACATTGGTAATCCCGTGACAAAATCCATGGTCAGCTTCTCCCATTTCCACTGCGGGATCTCTAAAGGCTGCAAGAGACCCGGTAGAACCTTGTGCTCGGCTTTCACCTGCAGGCAAATCAAGCACTTCTCAACAAACTCGGCGACGTCTCGCTTCATCCCCTTCCACCAAAATGACCTTTTCAGGTCGTGATACATCTTGGTGCTACCGGGGTGTGCCAAGTATAGTGCACTATGCGCCTCTGTCAAGATTTTCTTCTTCAGGGCCTCGACATTCGGCACAACTATTCTGCCCTTGTACTCCAAGGCACCATCAGTGCCTCGGTAAAAACCCTCAACTCCTCCAGCATGAATCTTCGCCCCCATCATACAAACGAACTCGTCGAAGGCTTGATCCCTCCGGATTCTATCTCGTAGCATGGGCCACATTCTCATTGCTTGAGTACCTCCCACAACTGGCAACTTGTGAGGTGATTCGACCACCTCTAGCTGCATCCGAGTGAACTCATGAATCAACTGATGCTGCTGAGTAATCATACAGGTCAGTTCGCCCTTTCCCTTCCGGCTGAGGGCGTCGGCAACTACGTTCGCTTTGCCCGGATGATAGTTAATGGTACAATCATAATCCTTCACTAGCTCCAACCATTGCCGCTGGCGCATGTTGAGCTCCTTCTGAGTGAAGATATACTGTAAGCTCTTGTGGTCGGTATAAATCTCACAGTGTCCCCCGTACAAATAGTGCCTCCAAATCATCAGGGCATGAACCACTGCTGCCAACTCAAGATCATGAGTCGGGTAGTTCATCTCGTGCGGCTTTAGCTGACGGGAAGCATAAACCACAACTCTGCCGTCTGGCATCAAAACACAGCCTAGACCCTGCTTCGAGGCATCACTATAGATAGTGAAACTCTGTGTGGGGTCCAGAATAGTTAACACTCTCGCTTTGAGCTCTTGGAAGCTCGACTCACAATGACTATCCCACTCAAACTTCACCGACTTCCTCGTCAAACGGGACAAGGGTAAGGCAATCTTCAAAAACCCCTCGATGAATCGCCGATAATAGCCTGCCAAACAGAGAAAACTTCTAACCTCGGTGGCATTTCTCGATGTCGACCAGTTCCGAACTGCTTCAATCTTGCTCGGGTCTACCTCAATCCCTCTGGATGTGACGATGTGGCCTAGAAAAGCCACTCGATCGAGCCAAAACTCGCATTTTGAGAACTTGATTTTGAGAACTTGGCGTATAACTTCTCACGCTGAAGAGTCTCCAAAACGGTCCTCTAGTGCTCCTCATGCTGCTCCAGACTACGGGAATAGACCAAAATGCCATCAATGAAGACGATGACAAACTGGTCCAGGAATGGATGGAAGACACGGTTCATGAGATCCATAAATACCGCTGGCGCATTGCTCAAGCCAAACGGCATCACTACGAACTCATAGTGACCGTATCTAGTTCTGAAAGCGGTCTTGGCCACGTCAGCCTCTCTGATCTTCAGCTGATGGTAACCAGAACGGAGATCATTCTTGGAAAACACACTGGCTCCCCTCAGCTGATCGAATAAATCCTCTATCCTGGGAAGCGGATACTTGTTCTTCACTGTCAACCAGTTCAAATCCCGGTAGTCGATGCACATACGCATAGACCCATCCTTCTTCTTGACAAAGAGGACAGGCGCTCCCCAAGGTGAAACGCTCGGTTGGATGAAACCGAGACTCAACAGCTCCTGAATCTGAACCTTCAACTCCTGAAGCTCCTTCGGTGCCATGCGGTACGGCGCTTTCGACACTGGTCCCGCTCCCGGGACTAAGTCGATGGTGAACTCCACCTGGCGGTTAGGTGGTCCTCCCGGAAGCTGATTGGGAAAAATGTCCACAAACTCACGAACCACGGGTATATCTCCGGGTGACAGCTTCTCCGAAGATTCCCCAACAATGTTAACAAGAAATCCCTGACAATCCTCTCTCTGTAGGTACTTCGTCTCGTTCGCCAAAGAATAACGCGCGGTAGGGTTCGAGACCTCGTCCCGAAGAACGTGATGCGATCTCTCTCGGATAAGTGCAGCGTCACCTCCCGGTCACGACAACGGATGTCTGCGCGGTATCTCGTCAACCAATCCATGCCAAGAATCAGGTCAAAGTCATTCCTATCGATCATAAACGCGTCGAAGACTAGAGTTCTACCTTCGATATCAATGCTAAGGTTCTTGGCCAGGGAACTCGTAACTATCTTCCTTCCCGATGCGAGGCTGATCTCGAGAGGGTCGACAGTACTCACTCCCTGAGCTCCTAAGGCTAATAAACACTTAGTCGAGACGAACGAATGCGTCGCCCTGGTATCGAATAGAACAAAGACTGGAGTATTAAGTAAGGATAGCATGCCAGACATGGTACCTGGCTGCTCTGCGGCCTGCTCCTGGTCGAGTGCGTAAATATGCGTGGGGTGCTCCACGTTGCTGCTGCTGTCCGAGGGGTCTCTGGGCTGGCTGTGGCTGAGCTGGCTGGGGCTGTGGGCGGTCTGGGCAGTCTCTGATCAGGTGTCCTGGGCGGCGGCAACGGTAACATATGTTCTGCCCGGCTAGACACTCCCTGCGGTGCTGGCGTCCGCAGGTAGCGTATGCCGGCAGATCCTGTCGAGCTGGCTGGTCCACCTGAGCTAGGCCCCTCTGTCCTTGGTTCTTCTTGTCCTTGCGATCATCCCACTTCCTCTTGTTCTTGCCCAGAGCTGGTTGGGCAGGCGAAAAAACAGCTGGCTGTCTGACTGGCGGCTGTCTCTCGGCGTCCCTATGCATGTACGCCTCAATCTGCTGAGCTCTCTCCACAGTATCCGCGTAGTCAAGATAACCATTGTAACACCCCGCTAACTTACTAATATCAGAGTAAAATTTTTGCAACTTATTTCGAAAATACATATAAATTTTTCGAAAACATTTAACTTAACTCGGGATGCTACTAAACTTATCTATTCTGAAAATCTGTTTTTCTTTAACTTGGTCTAAATACTGGTTTAGACAAGAAGAAAACAGATATGTATAATCTAATCAAACTATGAATGTAACTCAACCAGACCTGTCTAGAGATCCGATAAAATCTGAAAACTAGCATGCAAGTTTGATTCTGAAAATAACGTCACCGGAAATATAAAGCGTGGCAAAAATATATACAAACTGAGTATATACAGAAGTCCACAAAACGGCCAGCTGAGCCGAATCCACGACCACCACCACAGCATCTCAACTCACGCCTGCGGCCCGACCCGAACATCTGAAAAAAACATAATAGTGGGGCGTGAGCACGAAAGTACAAAATGCTCCACAGAAACCCATACTAAAGTAAACAACAATAATAATAACAATATCATAATCGTCAGTATATATAAACTGAAACTGAAATTGTACTGTAACTCAATCTCCCGGAAATCTGAAAACACGGCCGGTAACCATGTGCACACTCTAGTGGAATATTAAGGCAACTAGCGGCCACCACCAGAACTTAAGGGAAAAACTCATGGCAACGAGCGGCCACTACCCTAAGCGGATAAACTTAATATATATATACATACCTCGGACATGATATCAGATATTATACTCAATGTAATACCCAGTCTGGGCTCCCACCTGTACTTTTGAAAATGAAAATGGCAGTGCTGAACTTGTAAATTGTCTCGTCAAACTGTATAAAAATATAAGCAATTAATATACTAAGTACTATGCTCAGAATACTCAATAAAATGTTAAAATGCTTGACTTTAATTCCTAACTTATTCGAATTAATTGAAACATTCTAAGGGTTCGATATAAAATTATAATAAGTGCGGATTTAACTGATATAACTTGAACTGAACTATTTTTGGCCCAAAAATTACTAAAAATTCGGAATACGACTCGGACCGAACACACGAACCCAAAAATGACTCGAACTGCCGGCCGAACCGGCCGGTTCACTCGCTAATTGGACCGGATTGGCTGAACCGGTCTAACTTGGACCATATATACTTGTAAATTTCAACTATGCACAAACTTAGCACATAAATCACTTAATTCGAATGAAACTGAGCCTTTAAACTTCATGATTTTTGAAAAATCATAAACAATTCTAAAAATTCTGAAACTTGGTAGTTAAATAGTTAACATACTCAAGTACTTGCTGTTCAAATTTCAGCTCAATAGCACTTCATTTGCTCATTCAACTCAAGTGCTAAACTTAACATATAATCAGCTAATTATACACATAACTCAAAGAATTTTATAAAATTCCATACTTATCATATCAAGCTGAAACTTGGTCATCTTGATCATCACTCATACAAGAAATATTCATAAAAGTTTCACATCAAAAGCATGAGTGTAGACTGAGTTCTATTGCAACTAAGATCAACTTGACATGCTGGTAGTCTAACATTTTTATCTTGTTCATTTCTCATCATTTTGAGCTGAAATTGAACAGTCATACTCTTAACTCAAATGTTAACATGTCATAAAAATTTCATGTTAATATCATGTCTCTGGACTAAGATATTCACATTTTAATTGGCAGCTGAAACAAGTACTCAAAAATCACTTTGCACATTGAACTTCAAATACTTGTAACTCGAGCTATACTTATTAAAATAACATGATTCTTTCATAAAAATACTCAGCACAAGTACAAGAATTACATATGTTCAACTTACTTTACTAGTTTGATCATTGCATGCACAAAATCGAACTCAAACAGGACCTATGCTTCATGTACATGAATGAAGAGCCCTTGTACTTATTATAAATTTATGCTCACTTGAAAACTTGAACTTTCAGCTTATCCTAGCACATATTAAAGCTATATAACTCAGCTATATAACAAGCAAATATTTGGGTTCTTTCCTCTTCAAATTACTAAGCAAAAGATCAAAGAAGATGGTGCTAGGGCTTCTTCTCGTGACAATTTCGTACGTTCACGAACTCGGTTGCTATTTTTCGATTTTGTTCCTAATTTCTAAGTATTTGCTCCGCCTTTGAAGTAAAGGACTTCCTTTTCATCTGATGTTTAGCTCATATTGCTGTGGTTAAGAGGTGGGAGATGAGTAATGGTCTAAGAAAATTCAAGGTAAAAACAAGTGTCCTTATGTTGACTTAGTCATGGTCTTAGATGTTTTTCTCATAAAAATTCCAAGAATTCTTGGTATTCTAAGGACTTTGACCATAATAACCTTAAGATAGGTCATTAATATTGGGACTAACCTCACTTATGCAGAATAATGAACGGATGGCGCGAGGAAGACGCGAGCTAGCGCGAGAGCAACCATATGCGGCACCTACTTTGTGTATGAATTTCTTGGACCAAGTTTGACTTACATCTTAATCATACTTTAAATTAAAAATAACGATATTAATAACTTAAGAAAATAATAAAGAAATGATACATAATCTCGGCTAGGGTTTGCAAAAGAAATCGGCATTAATCGAACCGAACTTGTTCGATTTTTCCATTACGACTCAATCTCAACGATTTATCGAATTATTCTCGACTTCGATTATCTCGTCGACTTAAAATAATTAATCCTGACTATTAATCTCCATTTATAAAGATAAACAGTTTGGAATTAATTACTGAAATTTACTCGGTTACTGAATAAACTTAAAACCGAATTGATTCTTGACTTAAAGTTGAACTTATAACAGAATGACTTACTAGCTTGGCTCAGAAGTTTAAAACGAGCAATATTAATAAAAGTAAAAGTAGTTCGAACTCGGAATTATGAATATTACTTTTATTTACATAAGACCTGGATATTACAACCATGACTGGCTACCAGTAGTCGGATGTTACCCCTCAACCCATCCAGAAACTGGGTCGCTCTCTTCTCTTCGGTGTCTAACAGGTGTGGCGCATACACTCTTACGAGCGAACTCCCGCTCGTACTCATCAACGGATCGGTCTCCCTGTCGAAGGGCACTGAACTCCCGGGCCATCCTTTGACGTACATGGCGAGGATAGAACTTATCCTTCAGGAGCGTCTTAAAGCTGGGCCCACGACAGAGCCTCTCTCTCATCCTCGGTACGGAGGCTCCAATAGCCATCCCACCACTCGTCTGCGGCGCCCTCAATCTGCAACTCAGCGCATGCGATCTTATGCTCCTCCGCCATCCCCATCACCCGAAAGATCCTCTCCATCTTACGGGTCCACTCACCCACTGCTAGCGGGCCTCCCTCCCCATCGAAAGCGGGTGGGCTGTAAGTACGAAAACGGCCAACTGCGAGGGCCTGATCGGTCTCTGCTGGAGCCTGGGGATCTCGGCAAGGCGGCATTCTGAAAAATTTCTTCAATTAATCAGTATAGCCTATTAAGAAATAGCCATACTACTCTTGAAATAATAAAAGATAAATAATATCCGAAAACACCTAGCTTGGCTAGAGTTCCGGTATGTTTAAACTTTCTATGTTCTGGCTCATACTGGAGTTCTGACTTAGTCTAGAGTCCGTGGACTTAGCTGTTCTAGAGTTCTGTCTACAGTTCTTATCTTAGCTTATCTTTCTAGAGTTCTCCATCTAGAGTTCTTTCTTTTCTTATAGGAGGATAGTTATCTAGGCCCCATACTTGAACTGAAGCAAAACTTAAACTTAGTCAGGAGACTTACCTCAGAGTCGGTGCGGGATGAGCGTGGCGTGGTCATGCTTTTCTTTTCTAAACTTTGAAAGTATACAGAAACGCACTCTGCACTCTGATACCAGCTTTCGTGGCACCCTGCCTTACTAGCTTTGAAAAATCAGAGTAAAATTTTCGCTTTTGTTTTCGAAAGGTGGTGCGATCTTGGTTTTCGAAAACACTAATTCGTTGCGGGATGTCACAGATAAAAACTTTCTTATCTTGCTCACAGACATAAATAAAACATGCAACCAAACTATCCACTACGGATAATGGAATTAAACATGCAATGTTTGAACTGTCTCGCACAGTCTAAGTCTACTAGCGGAAGCATATCTGAAATACAACATACATGCATGCATATCCGAATAATACATGATCATAAATACAAGGATATAAAATGTGCGTAAAAATGTCCTCGACTATCATGACCACGCTTTGCCACGCATAGCTCACCCGGCACGCTCGACTTCGTCTCCTGAAAAACACAATGGGGGCGTGAGCAAACCACTATGCTCCGCAAAGACCAGTACTGAATAAGACATCATATATAATAACGTGTCATGAACATAAATATATAAGAGTTAAAACTATAAACTTTTCTTTTCTTTCTTTTCTGTGGTCAAAAGACCCTCGGCCCTTAGGTCGGCCGCTCGTGTGCACACCCCGATGGGATATTAAGGCCCTCAGCCTCCACCGCTACCAGGTAAAACTCGAAAGGCCCTTAGGTCGGCCAATCACCTGGAAAAACTAACTGTCTCGAACATACCTCTGCCATGGTACATATATTATATATAATGTGGAATCTAGTACATGACCCCCACCTGATACAAACCGTTTGGCGGGAAAGCTGTTGTTTTTGGTGGAGATTTCCGACAAATCCTTCCTGCCATTCCAAAGGGTAGCCGTCAAGACATAGTTAATGCTACCATAAATGCTTCTAACATATGGAGAAGTTGCACTGTCCTAAGGCTTACAAAAAACATGCGTCTCCGCGGACTTTCAGATTCGAATGAACGTGATGAGCTCGCTCAATTTGCGGATTGGATAGCCAGCATTGGAGATGGAACTATAGGGGGGTCGAACGATGGTTGGGTTGGGTTCGATATACAATTGTATCTCTATACAACCTTTATCGGTAGTCAACTTTTTGACAATTGTATCTCTATACAACCTTCAAGATGTTTTGCCTCACCTTTCCTTATATACCTCAATTTTATGACTCCATATATATTACTCGGTGTCAAATCAAACCCATCAAAACTTTCATGATAACGGCCCACCAGAGTGTCCCACGACTCATGGCCAACACAAAGAGGAATCCGTCTCACGAATATCAATATATTTAATAGAGTTCACAGCTTTCGACATAGAATCATCCCACGACTCGTGGCCAATGATAAAACATCGTAGCATCTCATGTCATCTACTTTTGATGGAAGGCCTGGATTAATAAGTTCCAACTTATTTTTATCCATTATTGATTTGATGTGGAATTAATCAAATTAATCTGTTTGGGTTCCTTGATCTCATCGATTACCATCTTTACGTTTATTTACCAGTTTCAGTCATCTAATGAAACGAAAGCGTAAATAAACCT
>BKCP01007738.1:122539-139874 GCA_008636005.1 Striga asiatica | reverse complement strand
TTGACGTCACCGAAAAAGCATGGTTTCGAACACAACACTATTATTTGATGTGAATAACATATTTGTCGCACACCATCGTGTTCTGAAGACAAATCGTATACATTTAAAATAGTCATGGAATATATAGAAGTAAATAGAGGTAAAAAAGAAAAAAATTTCGACGTCTCTGGAAAATAATGGTTTCAAACATGACACTATCATTTGACATGAATAACATATTTGTCGCGCACCATCGTGTTGTGAAGCAAGATCGTATACATTTAAAATAGCCATGGAAAATTGTAGTAAATAGAGGCAAAAATGATAAAAATTTCGACGTCTTTGGAAAAACATGGTTTCGAACACGACCCTATCATTTGATATGAATAACATATTTGTCGCGCACCATCGTGTTTTGAAGCAAATTCCTATACATTTAAAATAGCCATGGAAAATAGTTGTAATTAGAGGCAAAAATGAAAAAAATTTTGACGTCTCTGGAAAAGCATGATTTCGAACACTACATTATTATTTGATGTGAATAGCATATTTGTTGTGCACCATCGTGTTCTGAAGCAAAATCTTATACATTTAAAATAGCCATGGAAAATAGTAGTAAATAGAGGCAAAAATGAAAAAAATTTTGACGTCTCCGGAAAAGCATGATTTCGAACACGACACTGTCATTTGATGTGAATAACATATTTGTCTCGCACCATCGTGTTTTGAAGCAAAATCGTATACATTTAAAATAGCCATGAAATATAGTAGTAAATAGAGGCAAAAATGAAAATTTTTTTGACGTTCCGGAAAAGCATTGTTTCGAACACTACATTATTATTTGATGTGAATAACATATTTGTCGCGCACCATCGTGTTCTGAAGCAGAATCGTATACATTAAAAATAGCCATGGAAAATAGTAGTAACTAGAGGAAAAAATAGAAATATTTTTTACGTTCCAAAAAAGCATGGTTTCGAACACGACACTATCATTTGATATGAATATCATATTTGTCGCGCACCATCGTGTTTTGAAGCAAAATCGTATACATTTAAAATAGCCATGGAAAATAGTAGTAAATAGAGGCAAAAATGAAAAAAATTTTGACGTCTTCGGAAAAGCATGATTTCGAAAACTACATTATTATTTGATGTGAATAACATATTTGTCGCGCACCATCGTGTTTTGAAGCAAAATCGTATACAATTAAAATAGCCATGGAAAATAGTAGTAAATAGAGAAAAAAATGAAAAAAAATTCGACGTCTCCGGAAAAGCATGATTTCGAACACGACACTATCATTTGATGTGAATAACATATTTGTCTCACACCATTGTGTTTTGAAGCAAAATCGTATTCATTTGAAATAGCCTGATTTCTAACTTGATAATCTAAAGTTATGAAGTCTGATAAGGGATAGATCTGAGCATCTAGTCTGATTTTTAATGTTCGGATATCTGAATTCTATTGAGCATAGACTTAGTAATTTGCTTATATTTAAAACTTTTATAAAAACTTTAACAACACTTACCTGGTAGTCGGCGAGGTGTGAGTGTGGTGTGGTCGGTTTTCCTGAAACTTTCTTTCTGAAACTTAAAACTTTTAGTATACAGAGTACTTAAACTTAGCTCTGATACCACCTGTAACATCCCGCTTATCAGAGTAGATTTTTCGCAACTTTTACTTTGAAAATACTTATAAATTTTTCGAAATCTTTTGGCTTAACTCAGGATGCTACTCAAACTTATTTTTTCTGAAAATCCATTTATCTTCAAACATCGTCTAACTGACTGGTTTAGACATAAAGAAAACATATTTTATTTAAACTCACATGTAACTGGACCATATTCAAACTATTGAAATGGTTAAGTCTGAAAATCTAAAAGTTTATAACATGCAAGTTCAAATCTTTATATGCTTTGCGGAAAAACTTATAAGCGTGAATAATTATACAGACATAAAAGTCCATAAAATAAATGTCCATTGCATCATATTCACGACCATCACCACCACATCTGAGCTCACACCTCCCATCCGACCTTGTTACCTGAAAAACACAATGAGGGTGAGTACTGGTCCCTTTGTACTCCAAAATAACCCATACTAAAGTAAACAACAATAATAATACAATATCATGATAGTTGGTATATATCTGGACTGGAAATCTGTTCCAGTAACTGAAACTGAATCTGTAATCTGGTCGATATCTGATCGGATACGTATGCACACTCTGATGGATATTTCTAAGGCAACTGAGGGCCTCCATCAGAACTTAGGATGTACTGTTAAGGCAACTGAGGGCCTTCATCCTAAGCGTATAAACTGTATACATACCTCGGACATGATATCAATATTATAGTCAATGTAATACCCAGACTGGGTCCCCACCTTTCTTTGAAAACTTTTGAAAAACGTAAGTGCTTTGTTGGGTAGCTGTATCTGCAGGCTACATAAAAATATAAACAAATATACTAAGTACTATGCTCGTAATATTCTTAATAGGATGCTAGGATACTTGATTTTAACTTATAACTTATCCGGATTTTAAAGTGGTTCGATAGATTTGGCTCGAATGGATACTAAGTCACCGAACAACTTAACTTTTCTTGAACTTTAACTCAAGGCTGAATACTTACACATATAAATCATGACTTCTAAGGCTTTGATATTGTCTTAAACTCACATGTAACTTAAAATGACTCGGGAGTGAAAATAATCTAAATTTCACATGATAGATGACCAAGTACATCAACTCAAAACATGCTTCACTTTTACCAATGTAACGCCCCGATCATTATTATATTATTAAGACGATTTTCACTGCTCGACTTTTAGTGAAATTCGTAATTTTCAGAAATTCAAGATTTATTTAATTTAAATACTAAATGCTCAATTATGCAAGATTATTCTTTAGAATCTTCTAACTCATGTTAAGATCAAGATCAATCCATTAATTTGGGTTGATAAGTGTAATCTAGTCGACTCGAGAATTTTAGCCTCGAACCCTAGTCTCGATCCGAATAAATTTCCAAGTCATTTCCTAGTATTTTTCGCAAGTCATTGCCAAGTCATAGTAGCATAATAATAAGAAAAATTCTAAGTATTCAAACGCTCCAAATTCAAGCCCTAGACCTCGTTCGAAGAACCGAAAGTTCACCCGAACCACTCGAGCCGTGCCATGCCCAACGGCCCCGAGACGAGGTCCACGACCAAGCCTAAGTCTTAGCCAACACTTGGTAAATTTTTCTAAGTCATATGAACACAAGAAAAGCCTTAAAAATCGGTCCAAGCATCATTCACGTGCCCAACCCGTAGACCTCGCGCAGCAGGCCCTGTCCACGCGCCCAGCTAGCCCGTCCCCGCGCCTACCGCGCCCAGCAGCAGAATGCCGCGCCCGAGGCCCAGCGCCCAAGCCGCGCCAGACAGCGACCAGGCCCACTTCCAAGCCAATTTCACCAAAACCGTCAACACTTTTCTCGAGCCCAATTTTGTGTGATGACTAGCAGCTTACCAAGGAACATTTTGGGCCCAATTGACCCTGGTCAAAGTAAACACCATAATCTTGTAGTCCTTGCTCAAGTTAGTGGGAGACATATCATTATTATATTGTCTTGGATGTAGGAATTGTCCTCCACTACCTAAGGGCTGAGACCAGACCCTGGTTGTACCCTCAAGACCACTCCAAAAACCGTGCTCCTTTACCCAAGAAGAGATGTTGGTCTCCTCCCCACAACCTAGGTGCATATAATGAAGATTTGTCCCCTTTGTGTTCCCTAAGTGGTCTTCATTGACCAAGTCTTGAGACCCAAGCCCTTAACCCTTTAAAAGACCATTTATTCAGACCTTCCAAGCTCTTAGACACTTGAGAATTCGAACACTTAGAGAAAATTAAGAGAAACACCAAGAAGCCACTCAGCTTGCTCACTCACGCGCGTGCCAACCGGGAAAGGAGGAACCACCAAGCAAGTTCTCACGAGGATTATCACTTCCTAAGTATTTCTTAGGATTTTATAAGTCTTTTGGAACCCACCCTCTAATCTCAGCCATTTCACCCAAGTCAAGCCCAAGCCTCTCTAAGCCGCGAGTGACCCGAGCCCAAGCCCTAACACTCGTTTTCTATCTTTGGTGAAGGTAAGCCCAAAAAATCCTTTTTCCTCTGCTAATTTACGATAAAATGAGATTTATCATGAAGAGAAATGAGGTCATGCATGTGCTTTAACATGAGTTTCGAATTTTAAGAAATTAAAGGCTTAAAATCGATTTTTTAGTACATTACATGTTTAGGCCGATTTTATTAGCTACATGTCCCTTATAAATCATGAGTGAAGATGTATAAGTTTGAGCATTTTTGGAGTACGTTTGTTCGGTCAACTAGCTCGTGATTTTATGCCATTTTTCACTCCCGAGCCATAATGATATGCATGCAAGAAAAACCTACCATGTTTAGTCTTAAAAATCATGTTTTAGGATGTATAACAATCGGTCATACTCATTTATGCAAGATTAAGAAGTTGGTTCGGTGACCCCGTGCTCGTACGTGCCTTATTGGCGCTACCGAGCCCTTATCATTTTTACCCGAGACCTCATAGCATTTTATTTCATTTTGTGCCTTATATACCATGTTTTAAGTTGTTAAGTATTCGGCATTTATCAAATGTTCAAGTATGAGTAGTTGGTTCGACGAGTTAGTGTTCGTACGTGCCTTATCGGCCCTACCGAACTACGTGCCCGTTGACCTGGGGTCTCCTAGTGCCTCTTGGCATTTTTATACCTATTTCATCATGTTACGTTGTTATATGTGGCATGTCACTAGTAAGGTTGCCAAAGGGCTAGAAAAGTAGCCGGACGGCCGGCACCCGCTGTCGCGCACCTAGCACGCGCAGTGCCCGGCGTCAAGCAAGCCTCGACCGTGCCCAGCAACACCCGAGAGGCACGACCAACGCCAGGGTCGTGCCAGCCCGCGCCCGGTCGCACCCAGCGTGCCCAGCGCCGCACCCGGGCACCAGCAGGCCCGGTGCGGGACCGAGCCCGGTTAGCCCGAGCCAGCGCCCGACCGCCCGGTTCAGCCCGAGACTGGCGGTTCGAGTCTGTTTGGTTCGTGAGTTCCGATCCGATTTTTATTCTGAACTTAAGTATTTTTCGGAGCCAAACTCGCTAGTTTAAGTATTTCAGTTAAAAATTCGGACTTAGTATATTTTTAAGCGAACCTTTAACAGTTTATTTTCATTCGGTTTATGAGCATATAAAAATCGAGCATATAGAATATTATTTGAGCGTAATACTTAGCACTATTTTATATGTTTATGTAGCCTAAGAAGAGTCGAGCCTTCGACCGCTACTTCCATTCAAGCACTTGCGTCAGTTATTTTCACAGTATACCAGGTGGGGGTCATGTACTGGATTCTCGTCAATAATTTCCTTACCATGTCTACAGTATGTTCGAGGATTATGATCTCCCAGGTGTGAGGCCGACCTAAGGGCCTTCTTATTCCACCTGGTACCCGATGAGGACCGAGGTAAGGGCTTTCAGGTTCATCGAGTAGTGTGCACAGGAGCGGTCGAAGTAAAGGCCGATATGGGTCTTTGAGACCACAGACATATGAATAAGTTTTAAGTTTATGCTCTTATATATGCTAGTCATGACATGTTATTATTGATGCTGTTTTATTCAATACTGGTCTTTGCGGAGCATAGTGGTTTGCTCACGCCCCCATTATGTTTTTCAGGTGATGAAGTCCAGCGCGCCGGGTGAGCGTACGTGGCGGGTGTGGTCATGAGCCGAGGACATTTTTACCCTCCATTTTATGTCCTATATTCATGAACCATTATTTATGCATGTGTATGTAATATGTATGATATTCCGTTACGCTTCCGCTAGACTATATGTGCGAGACCTTCGGACTGTATGTATGTTTTCACTATTGCCGTAATGGCTCGATGGGTTGTATGTTTTATTTATGTCCGAAATAGTAAGTTAAGTATGTTTTAGTATCATCCCGCAATTAAGTAAGTATTTTCGAAAATAAACTCGCACGACATTTCAAAAATAAAAGCGAAAAATTTACTCTGATTTTTCAAAAGTCAAAGCTAGTCAAGGCGGGATGTTACAACCAACATCATATACATGATTTATAAGGATTTATATGCTATCAAACTCAGCATAAACATACTTGGTACTAAAAATTCGAATTTAAAGCACATTCAACTCAAGTGCTAATTATAACATGAAATTATGCTATTTACATACGAGACTTCAAACAATTTTATAAAATCGTATACTCAACATATTAAGCTAAAACTTGGTCAAATTGCTCATCACTTATATGAAAATTTTACATAAAAGTTTCACTTCAAAAATTCAAACATGTACTGAATACTCTTGCATATAAACTTGACATGTATGCTATCTAAACATTTTAACTCATTCATTTCGCAACCTAAAATCATGAAATTTGGCAGTCATGTTCTCAACCCATATATAGGCATGTATTAAAAATTTCATAATTTTATCATGCATAGTTTTCGAGTTATTAAAACTTTAAGGTCACAGTTGAAACAAAGAACATAAAATTCAACTTGCATGCTCAACTTGAAAAATCTATAACTCAAGTTATACTATGCCAAATGACTTTATTCTTGTTCTTATATACTCCTTATTTACACAAGAATTCTCCTTTTAAATAATACTTTCTCAGGTTGTGCTTATCATTATTTAAAATTTCCTTATAATCGATCACATATATCATGCATATGAACTTAAAACAACTTTAACTCTTTGCATTCATAAAATCATTATAAACTAAACTTCTAAGGCATGAATATACATCAATTAACATCTAAACTCAACTACCAAGCATGAAAATAAAATTAGCAGCTTACCTCTTCTTCTTGCTAAAAAATCGATTCTTCCTCTCTTCACAAATTCTTCACTTCACAAAATATTTCTATAACTTATTCTCTCTAATGAACTATATAACTTTTGTAAATTTTTATGGAAACCTCTGAAATTAAGGCCTCTATATATAGGCACAAATTTGAGACAAGAACATTGAGTGAAGAAATTAACCAAATAAACAAATAAAACTTATAAAAATAAACCATCATAAACATTACAATTTCTAACTTGTAAAAGTCATCAACACATAAATTAATGCTAAAAAATGGACACTGATTGATATCACAATCGGATTCTCAATAATCAGATTTTTCTGTCGGTCACACGACTAGTGTGACTAGTCACACGACTCGTTTGACTTCACATGACTCGTGTGGCTTATGTCACACGACTCGTGTGACATCACCCGACTCGTGTGGCTTATGTCACACGACTCGTGTGGCTTACCACACGACTCGTGTGAAAAAGCCGAAGCTAACCTTTTGTCTGCTCTTTGTCCACACGACTCGTGTGGCTTGTCACACGACTCGTGTGATGCTCTAGATTGAACAACTCTCAATTTTCAACTTATAACTGAATAACTTGGCCTTGTAATTAGTTCAGTCATGGAACTGATTCTTTAATTCATAACTAGAAGGAATATTACAGCTGTGCGCGGATGGGCGCGGCCAGGCGCTGCTGGCACGGCCCTGGCACGGCTGGTGCACCTCAGGTGCTGCTGGGCGTGGCCGAGGCTCGCTGGGTGCACTGGCGTGCGGTTGGCACGGCACAGGCACGACTGGACACGGGGCAGACGCGGACTGAGGCTACACGGGCGATGTCGAGTGTCCCTAAGGGTGCTGGGCACTCGGGCGTGCTGCTGGGCACGTCCCGAGGCCGACTAGGCTCAGCAGACCCATCTCGGGTCGACACTGGACACGGCACGAGGCTCTGGCGCGAGACCTCGTGCGCTAGGACTGGCACGGCGCTGCCGTGCGCCGTGCATGCGGCCTGGGCACGTTGGGTGTTGTTGCCACGCGTACTGGCACGGTGATGAAGGATTGTGTGTTCCGCTCAACTCGACATGCTCGAAACCCGCGCCGACGCCTTGGTTCCTTTGCGATAGGTTGCTAATACGCGCGCCGACGCCTTTGTACTTTGCGGGTTGTGAAAGAAAATCAGATGTTGGTCCTATTTCTAACACGATATTGCTTGTAAAACTCACAGGAGTATACTCCCGAGAAAATTTGAACATATGTTCGGTTTTAATTAATTCTTCATTGATTGATAAAATTGAATGAGTACATTGAGTATTTATAAGAAAGACTAGATCTAGTCCTATGAGTACTATAATTCTAATCTATGAAAAATATATCTAATCCTAAGGTAAGTAAATGTCTTGCATATCAAGACTTACAAATATATAAAATACCTAACAATCGTAACTAATCTAAATAACCTAAACTAAATAATCTCTTAACAAATATATTTCCTAACACTACTAACATGCGGCTAATTAATATATTAACCTAACCTATCCAACACGGCTAAACTAACAAATCTAACACTAACGCTACCTAAATATAATAATCATTAACAAACTAACCTATCCTAACATACCTTACGTGAATATACTCACGTGAACTAACATACAAATTAACTAATCCTAACAATTAACTTACGCTAATAATAAAAGAATAAAATACTAATTACATAATTCATCTAATTATAATCTTCTAGAAGCTTTGTCCCTCGGCTCGTACGACTCGCCTCGTGTGATCGTGCATCGCGTCTACGCACACCTCCGCGTGCTTCCTCACGCGACCCGTTGCCAATTCCCAGGCTCGACCGGACTACTTTTGCTAAGTCTAGGCCCACACGTGCTCTCAAGTCCAAGCCCGTTTGTGTATGTACCCGGCATGTGCGTTCCTTTTTTCTCGCGCAAGTTTCCCTCGCGCGTATCCGTCCCCTCACTCGAGGCCCGCGTCGTTTAGCCCGAATCTCATCCAGTCCTCGCCATCACTCTACGGGGTTTTCGTGTCTCGACTGTGCGCGATATGCTCGAGTCTGCGCGTGTGTCCTTTCCTTCGCATGAAACTCTCGTTTGCTGTCCTGGGTCATCCCCTGGCATGTCGACCGCCTCAGCCGCGTACGGGTCGACTTATGATGTTCTTCTTGTGCTCATGCGCCTCGCATACGGGCTAGTACCCGTCTCTTAGGCCATGCATGCGTGGTTTTGGCCCTTTTCTCGGCCTTGTTGGGTCGTCTCGGGCATCGACTCTCGGCGTCCTCGGGCCTCGAAAGCTACATCTTCATCATTCCTCCCCCCTTTGAATGAGTCCTTGTCCTCAAGGACTCGAGGCATCTCCTCCTTGACCTCTAATACCTCGTCCTCTTCGACGTCCATGCGTTTGTCACCATCGAGGTACACGTCGAAAATAGGCGGGCATAAGTACTCGATCACAACTCCCTCGTCCATGAACACGTCGTCGATCTAAGGTGGATCCTCAGATTCAACTCGCTCGTCCATGAACTCGGCGGCCTCGTCTTCAATGTAGCCCGGCAGATCGAACATAAAAATAGGCTCTTTGTCGACGAACCCTTCCTTGATCTTGGCTTGTTGTTCGTACTTCTCCTCTAAATCCTTTCGCTCGTATAGCTCCTCCAAATACCTTTGCTCCCACGGGGTCAAACTTCTCTCCAAACCTTCCAACATTGCGAGATCCTCCCAATCCATCTCGTCTAACTTTTCGAACAACATGATTTTTTTTTTCCTACTCCAACAGCAACTCACCCAAACACCAATATAAAGAACTCTTCTTCTTCTTCTTTTTTTTTTAATACTCACGGGAAACACTCTCAATCAAAGATATAATATTTTATTTTATTTTTTGTTTTTAAATCCCGGATCAGCGCACCCAAAATTTATAATTTTTTTTTCTGTAACACAAGCTCACGCAACACTCACAAAGAATAAACACTATTTTTTTTTTCTACTACCTCACGGATCTCTCAATAATCAAAAGAAAAAGATGTTTTTATTTTTTTTTATTTTTTATTTTTTATTTTTGAGACTCTCGACTAAACCTCACGAAAAGAAAAAGAAAAAATTCGAAAAGAATAGATAGGAAAAGTTAAACAAGATACACGATTGATCACTCTCAATGAAAGCACCAATGATGAAGGATCGTGTGTTCCGCTCAACTCGACTTGCTCCAAACCCGCGCCGACGCCTTGGTTCCTTCGCGATAGGTTGCTAATACGCGCGCCGACGCCTTTATACTTCGCGGGTTGTGAAAGAAAATCGGATGTTGGTCCTATTTCTAACACGATCTTGCTTGTAAACTCACAAGAGTAAACTCACGAGACAATTTGAACATATGTTCGATTTTAATTAATTCTTCTTTTTTTTTTTTCCAAAACGAAGAACTTTCATAAACAAAAACAGAGTACAGAGGGGAATATTTACAATCCAGAAAGATCCAACACATAGCACAAAACAGACTCAAATGCACTAGGCACATACCTACACAGAAAGCTAATACAAAGAGATGGAGTACCATGCTAGATGGCCTAGGAGGAAATGAAGGGACATAACAGTTAGTCTATTGGGCAGTATATAATACTGAGGCCCTGAGACTACCATTCGTCAAAACAATACAACCTAGCCACTGCTGAAGCCTAGCTAGGGAAAAATAACAGTAAAAAACAGAAAAACCAGACAAGAACACCAAACCACTTAGATCACCGAGGAAAATTCTCTCCATTCAGAACAGGCACCTTCCACCACCATTCTCTCTGTCTGCTTTTGATTTTTAAAGATCCAAAGGTTTCTTGATTTCCATAACCACCATAGTATGTAGGTGGTTAATTGAATTCTGTTCTCTGCTTCTTTGTCTTTATGCATTAGGCAAACTTCCTTCCACCAACTTCATTGATTGATAAAATTGAATGAGTGCATTGGATATTTATAAGAAAAACTATATCTAGTCCTATGAGCACTATAATTTTAATATATGGAAAATATATCTAATCCTAAGATAACTAAATGTCTTGCATATCAAGACTTACCAAAATATAAAATACCTAACAATCCTAACTAATCTAAATAACCTAAACTAAATAATCTCTTAACAAATATATTACCTAACACTACTAACATGCGGCTAATTAATATATTAACTAACCTATCTAACACGGCTAAACTAACAAATCTAACACTAACGCTACCTAAATATAATAATCATTAACAAACTAACCTATCATAACATACCTTACGTGAATATACTCACGTGAACTAACATACTAATTAACTAATCCTAACAATTAACTTACGCTAATAATAAAAGAATAACACTAATTACATAATTCATCTAATTATAATCTTCTAGAAGCTTCGTCCCTCGGCTTGTACGACTCGCCTCGTGTGATCGTGCATCGCGTCCACGCACACCTCCGCGTGCCTCCTCACGCGACTCGTTGCCAACTTCCGGGCTCGACCAGACTACTTTTGCTAAGTCCAGGCCCATACGTGCTCTCAAGTCCAAGCCCGTTCGTGTATCTACCCAGCACGTGCGTTCCTTTTTTTCTTGCGCAAGTTCCCTTCGCGCGTATCCGTCCCCTCACTCGAGGCCCGCGTTGTTTAGCCCGAATCTCATCCAGTCCTCGCCATTGCTCTACTGGGTTCTCGTGTCTCGACTGTGCGCGATATGCTCGAGTCTGCGCGTGTGTCCTTTCCTTCGCACGAAAGTCTCGTCTGCTGCCCTAGGTCATCCCAGGCATGTCAACCGCCTCAGCCGCGTACGGGTCGACTTATGTCGTTCTTCTTGTGCTCGTGTGCGTCGCATACGGGCTTGAACCCGTCTCTTAGGCCATGCATGCGTGGTTTTGGCCCTTTTCTCGACCTTTTCGGGTCGTCTCGGGCATCAACTCTCGGCGTCCTGGGGCCTCGAAAGCCACATCTTCATCACACGGACTCGCGCTGCCAACGCGGTCGCGTGCAGTGGGGCTATCGTGTGTCGCGCCTACGGGGCTCGGGCACGAGCAAGGACACACTTAGCCTCTAAGGCACGGGGTCTGGGCACTGTCTGGCATGGACAGAGGCAATCCTAGCCTCTGAATGGCGCGGGCAGACACGGGGCCGAGCACTGCCACGCTGCATGAGGGGCCAGTGGCCATGGCCGGCCCTTGCCGGCCAACCGGCGACTTTTTACGGTGACATGCAACATATATCACTTCAACATGATATAATAGGCGTAAAAATGCAAGAAAATGCTATGAGACCTCGGGTCAATATGCATGTGGCTCGGTAGGGCCGATAAGGCACGTACGAGCACTAAGTCACCGAACCAACTACTCGTTCTTGAATTTATGATAAATGGCGAGTACTAAGCACCATAAAACATGACTAATGAGGCTGAAAAGATAGCATTTACTCGCATGCACAACATTACGGCTCGGGAGTGAAAAATGACATAAATTCATGAACAAGTTGATCGAACAAACGAACTCGAAACATGCTCAAATTTATACACCATCAATCTCATTATAAATGAGGAGGATTAGGCTATCAATTTCAGTCCAAGCATGCATGCTACTCAAATTTCGAAATTAAGGTCATTAATTCTTAAAATTCAAAACTCATGGATTTTCACGTGCATGGCTTGATTTTTCTACATGAAAAATCCTAAAATATCTTAAATAGGCTGAGGGAAAAAGATAGCTCGGGCTAACCTTCACCGAAAGGAGAAAACGAGTGTTAGGGCCAAGACTCGAGCTAGGCGCGGCCTTAGGTGCTATGGCTTGGTTCGGGACGGTTTGGCTAGGCTTTGATGGACCCAAGGGACTTAGAAAAATCTAAGAATTACTTAAAAGTTGCTAAGCCTTGTGAGATTATGGCTGGAAAGGGCTGAAGTGCGGTCCTCCTTCTTCCCGGGGTCGTGCGCGCGTGTGAGGTGTAAGGTAAGTCCTTCTCGGTTTTTATCTTGATTCTTCACTAAGTGTTCGAGCTTTAATGTGTCAAAGGGCTAATAAACGCTGAAGCTGAAGTCTTATATAGAGGAGAGGGCGGAGATCCTTAGGTAGGATAGTGGAAGACCAAAATGAGTGCCCTTTTTCTCCACTTCACATGCGCATGGGCTAGAGGCTGATCTTGGGTGGTTTTACCCAACTTATGGTGGTCTTCTAGGCTGTTTTGCAGAGCATGATGGGTGAGGGATCAGGTCTGGTCGGGTCTGGTACCACCAGAGGGGACAAGGACTCCACAAGGCATTAAAATAATATTATCCCTATCATGCACTCCAAATAAAATAATGCCCATGCTATGTTGACTATGCTAAACAATGCTTAGGGCTAATTAAGCTGAATTTGTTCCTCATTAAGTCCTTAACATTCTCATGCCTTTGGGATAAGAAGAAGTGGGCCAAAACTTCAAGCATTGGGCTTAGAAGGCGGGCTGCCCGGACTAGCGCAGCGCTTGGCGCGAGGGGCCTGGGCGCGGCAATGCTGGCTGGGCGCGCGGGCTGGCTGAACTTGGGCTGCGCGTGTGGAATGCCTTGGGCCGGGTATAAGGGGATAGATGAGGTTCTCAACACTTTTAGAAAAATTTAAGAAATGATGTGCTAGGCCTTGGACAAAGCTCGGGTGAGCTTAGGCTCGGAATGGGCCCGCAGGGCCGTGCTCACAGACCTCGGGTGCAGGGCTTGGCACGAGCAGCTCGGGTAGGTGCTAGGGTTCGAATATAAGGGCATTAAGACTTGAACTTTGATACCTCAATACACTTAGAAAATATTCTAAGTATCAAGATACTAAGGCTCGGCCATGCTCAGAAATGACTTGAAAAAAACGACTCGGACGAAACTAGGGTTCGAAGCCAAATATTTCTAAAGCCAAATATATATCACTTATCAATCCAAATTAATGGATTGATCTTCACCTTAACTCTACATAGAAAAATTCCAAAGGATGATCTATCAACTTAGGAAAACATAACTCGGATATTTCTGAAAATTAGGGATTTCACTTATAGTCGAGCAGTGAAACCGTTCTTAATATTATTACTGATTCGGGGCGTTACAACCTATCCTCCATAAAATATTTCCGTCCTCGGAAATACAAAACTATGGTGCTAGGCCAGAACTCCTACTACAAAACTATATACGGAACATAAAATAGAAATATATATATACATCAGAAAATCTCAAAACTCGAAATCTGGATAACGAGCTCTGATCTAGGCCTCTCTCTCTCAAGTGGCTTCCGATTCATCGTGGCAACTCCAGCAAACTTTGACGAGCTCTATATCTGTGTTCCTCAGCCGACAAACCTTTCGGTCTAGAACTGCTACCGGCTGCTCGTCGTACGTCATGTTCTGCCCGACCTCTAGCTCGCCAAAGTTCACTACGTGGCTCGGGTCGTATACATACTTTCTCAACATCGACACGTGGAAGACGTTGTGTAGACCAGAGAGCTCTGGGGGTAACGCCAGACGGTAGACTGTTACGCCAACTCGTTCGAGAATGTCGAATGGCCCTATGAATCGAGGCTGCAGCTTCCCCCTCTTCCGAGTACCGAATATTTGTTGTGTACGCATTGTTATATTTACCGAGTACCGAATCAAAAGATTCGTTCCCCGGGTCGATCTCACGAGGAAGGCGGTTCGGAATTTAGCTTTGGTATCGATCACACAGAAAAAGAAAATAAATTCTAAACACTCTAATCAGATAGGGGGTTTGAATAATTACTAACCAAGAAATATTAAAAAGCAATAATCTACCTAAAAATGTAAACGAAACAAAGATGGAGAAGTTAGGGAATCGGGGATAATTTACTCAAGTTCTTAGCAAAACCGGACAATCAATTGTTCGGTTCGAGATTGACACTCTCGCTTAAACGTCTAGCGGTTCGCTCTCAATAACTCTTCGTAACAAGGGATTGAACATAGACGAACAAACTCGAGCATACGACACAGACCAATTATCCCAATCCCAATAACTTTTCGTAACAAGGGACGGGTCATTGACAAGCACGTATTTCAATCCAAAACCTATAGACTATTCAATTACGAAATCATCTATCTCATGCGAGCCTAGGTCTACGACTTCTCCCCTTTCGGTTCTAAAAGTCGCTAATTCAATTAGAAGAGAATTAATCAACTAACTATTTAGAATTAACAAAACCGTAACTCGACTAATCAACATTCAACCGTTTCCAATTGCAAGATCGAAGTGTCACTCTTCGATTACATCAATTAATCCGGCAAGAATTAATTAACCCTAATTAAAGCAACTCGCACAAGCATGAACAATCTTGAGCCCGACAATAACGAAATTATTCAAGAACAATCATCCCCTATCCCTAGCAATCAGAATTAGCTACGTAAAATAAATTCAACACAATAATTCATCTCTCCCCATTCAACCATTTTTCATGAATTAAACAAGAGAGAAAAGAAACTTACAAATAATCTTAAATCCCAGTGTTGAATCTGAATTACAAGCTTAATCCTTAACACTAAGAAGAAGAAGAAGAAAAATGGAAAATAAAGGTGAAGAGAACAAAGAAAACGAGGAAGAAGAAGGAAAAGTGGAGGAGAATGGAGGAGAAGGAAGGAGAAAGAAGCCTGGTGTTTTTCTCGGACCTAGGGTTTTCACCCGGTCGAGAGGTGTCCTGAAATGAGAATCGCGCACGCTTTTATAGTGTCCAAGGCTCCACGGCGCGGGACAGGGCATCGCGGCGCGGGGCGGGGCGGTGGCGCGGCGTGGTGGTACTGTGCGGCGCGAGGAAGGGCATTGTCGCGGCGCGAGGCATGGCCACGGCGTGGTAGGAGCGGTCTTCACGGCGCGAGGACTCTGGCGCGGCGCGGAGCAGGCCTGGGGCACGGCGCGGGAGTGTCACGGCGTGAGTGCGGGAACAGATGTTGCAGTCCGGGTCGTGGTGCTGGCGCGGCGCGGTAAGGCACGTGTGGCGCGGCGCAGGGCCTGGCGCGGCGCGGGGCCTGGGCATGTGGGTAGCTCGCACAGCTTTGCTTCTCGGGTCCGTTTGAGCTCGTTTCAACTCGGAATTCGATTCCGCTTTTTCCTGTGTGCTCCCAACGAACTGCTCTATCTAATTACGCTTGCACGGCCAATTTTTACCAGAAATTCGATCCTCTCGGCACTTCTAACCTACACACCATAAACGAAGAAAAACCGAAAAAACATACGGAAAACACAAGAAAAACCAAGATAGAGGAAAACACGCAATAAACGACAAAACGACTCTAAAACCACATAAATGACTCAAAATGGGGGAAAAAAGAACGAGAAAACAGACACGAAAAACGTAACAAAAATGGGACAAACAACTCCCCCACACTTAAACCTTTGTTCGTCCCGAACAAAAACAAAAGAAAAGAAAACAAGACACGAGCATGGATATCGATTTCATACAAGAAGAGCCTCAGAAATATTTAACTCAACCGGTTTGAATTCCAACGATTGTACGACCATATGCCTCAAATATCAACTTGGCTTCAAAATGATAAACTCTCAAATACAGAAAAATTGGTACATGCCTCACTCACACTTTTACATGAATATATGATAGGATCGCTCAGATTGGTCAATATTTAAGTTTCAACATATGCTTGCCAATCGTTTAAATTACTCAGAAACAATCAAAGCTCAAAACTTGCGAATCAAGAGGACTTCACGGGTTGTAATGTAGGCTATTTGGTTCAAGGTAAGGATATATAAAGGAGGAGAAGCTCAAATAAACAATCACAATTCTCGAGCAAATAGATTACTCGAGTTCTCCGCCACTCATCCAGAATAATCATGACAACACACTTACTACCCAACCAACATCCCACAAACAACACATAGATGCTCAGAACAAGTTGCAACATCATCACTTAACCTTATTTTTTCTTTTTCTCTTTTTTTCTTTTTTTTTTAATTTGGAGAGTAACTTTTTCCCAACAAGATTGAATCAAAAGGACAACATTCTGTAGGTGTGAACATTGGAGGTCATCCAAGTTTCCTACAGTAGTTTCCCAATGCTCATTACCTGTCAAAATGAATCGACTAGTAAGAGGAGCAGAATCCATTCGATTCGTCTTGTGAACTCTCAAAGTTTTTTTTATTTTTTTATTTTATTTTATTTCTTTGAATGGTCAAGCAAACAAAATGCAACTCAATGTCCACCATATTCAGAAATGCCACCAATCACCCAATCATCACACAAATCAGTCAACAGGTTGACAAGAAAAGGCTTTAAGCTCAAACGGGCTACTAGTGGAATAATAAATAGGACCAAAGAACAAGGCAGAAGTGAGCTAATCAAACAAAGCGCCTCAATCATATTCGCAATTTTAAACTCTAATTGATTCCTTTCAAACAAACTCAAGGCAAGTTCTAATCATTCAAGAATATGACCAATATCTCACAAGAAAGAAGAGTTAGGCTCAAAACCTCACAAGGTAAATAAATGTCACTCAAA
>BKCP01007738.1:103828-121598 GCA_008636005.1 Striga asiatica | reverse complement strand
GAGCTCAATCTCCTTTTCTTGGTTTGCTCGGGCCATCATCCAATCGAGGATGAGGTCGAGCTTGGCATTGTACTCTGAGGAGTCGTCCTGGAGCTCATTTAGATGCTCGGGCATAGGATGTGGGTCCACAACCTCGAGCTTGTGGGCCTGGGACTCGATCGAGTCGATGCACCTTGCTAGACTTTCCACTTGCTCGCTCAATCGGGCACATCTGAAGCTCAATCTCCTCCTCCTGTTTCGCTCGGGCCATCAATCGATCTAAGATGAGATCGAGTTTGGCATTGTAAGCGGCCTCTTCTTCTCGAGCTGATTTGGACTCTATGAAATCAAGAATCTGGTCGAGCTTCTCGTTAAACTCGTGGGACTCATAGGTTTGCTCAACCGGAAAATCGTTCCAGCACTGCTCAGAAGAATACGAGTAAGGTTGGGTGTGGTACCCGGGGAAATAGACTGGCTCGTCATTCCAAGATGGGTAATGCAGGGAGGAGTACCCGTGATTGAAATTCATTGTACCTGCACACCAGAACCAAACAACCACGCGTAGCCAAGAAAAGGGAGGAAAAAGAAGACAAAAACAAAGAAGACAAATAGAAAAACAAAGATGCACAAAAGAAAGAACAAAAATCCCAAAAACATAAAACAAAGAGAAACACGGAAAATAAAATCAATACCAAAACCAAATATCCTACTTGCCTTCCCCGGCAACGGCGCCAAATTTGTTGTGTACAAATTGTTATATTTACCGAGTACCGAATCAAAAGATTCGTTCCCCGGGTCGATCTCACGAGGAAGGCGGTTCGGAATTTAGCTTTGGTATCGATCACACAGAAAAAGAAAATAAATCCTAAACACTCTAATCAGATAGGGGGTTTGAATAATTACTAACCAAGAAATATTAAAAAGAAATAATCTACCTAAAAATGTAAACGGAACAAAGATGGAGAAGCTAGGGAATCGGGGATAATTTACTCAAGTTCTTAGCAAAACCGGACAATCAATTGTTCGGTTCGAGATTGACACTCTCGCTTAAACGTCTAGCGGTTCGCTCCCAATAACTATTCGTAACAAGGGATTGAACATAGACGAACAAACTCGAGCATACGACACAGACCAATTATCCCAATCCCAATAACTTTTCGTAACAAGGGACGGGTCATTGACAAGCACGTATTTCAATCCAAAACCTATAGACTATTCAATTACGAAATCATCCATCTCATGCGAGCCTAGGTCTACGACTTCTCCCCTTTCGGTTCTAAAAGTCGCTAATTCAATTAGAAGAGAATTAATCAACTAACTATTTAGAATTAACAAAACCCTAACTCGACTAATCAACATTCAACCGTTTCCAATTGCAAGATCGAAGTGTCACTCTTCGATTATATCAATTAATCCGGCAAGAATTAATTAACCCTAATTAAAGCAACTCGCACAAGCATGAACAATCTTGAGCCTGACAATAACGAAATTATTCAAGAACAATCATCCCCTATCCCTAGCAATCAGAATTAGCTACGTAAAATAAATTCAACACAATAATTCATCTCTCCCCATTCAACCATTTTTCATGAATTAAACAAGAGAGAAAAGAAACTTACAAATAATCTTAAATCCCAGTGTTGAATCTGAATTACAAGCTTAATCCTTAACACTAAGAAGAAGAAGAAGAAAAATGGAAAATAAAGGTGAAGAGAACAAAGAAAACGAGGAAGAAGAAGGAAAAGTGGAGGAGAATGGAGGAGAAGGAAGGAGAAAGAAGCCTGGTGTTTTTCTCGGACCTAGGGTTTTCACCCGGTCGAGAGGTGTCCTGAAATGAGAATCGCGCACGCTTTTATAGTGTCCAAGGCTCCACGGCGCGGGACAGGGCATCGCGGCGCGGGGCGGGGCGGTGGCGCGGCGTGGTGGTACTGTGCGGCGCGAGGAAGGGCATTGTCGCGGCGCGAGGCATGGCCACGGCGTGGTAGGAGCGGTCTTCACGGCGCGAGGACTCTGGCGCGGCGCGGAGCAGGCCTGGGGCACGGCGCGGGAGTGTCACGGCGTGAGTGCGGGAACAGATGTTGCAGTCCGGGTCGTGGTGCTGGCGCGGCGCGGTAAGGTACGTGTGGCGCGGCGCGGGGCCTGGCACGGCGCGGGGCCTGGGCATGTGGGTAGCTCGCACAGCTTTGCTTCTCGGGTCCGTTTGAGCTCGTTTCAACTCGGAATTCGATTCCGCTTTTTCCTGTGTGCTCCCAACGAACTCCTCTATCTAATTACGCTTGCACGGCCAATTTTTACAAGAAATTCGATCCTCTCGGCACTTCTAACCTACACACCATAAACGAAGAAAAACCGAAAAAACATACGGAAAACACAAGAAAAACCAAGATAGAGGAAAACACGCAATAAACAACAAAACGACTCTAAAACCACATAAATGACTCAAAATGGGGGAAAAAAGAACGAGAAATCAGACACGAAAAACGTAACAAAAATGGGACAAACAGCCCTATGAATCGAGGCTGCAACTTCCCCCTCTTCCTGAATCGTACAACGCCCTTCATCGGCGTGACCTTTAGGAACACCTTGTCTCCCTGCTCAAACTCAAGTTCCCTTCTACGCTTGTTAGCGTAGGCCTTCTGTCGGCTCTGTGCCTCTCTCAGCTTTGCTCGGATCTCGGCAACCTTCTGTACCGTGTCCTCGATCAACTTCGGACTGAGAACCTGTTGCTCGCCGACTTCATCCCATTAAAGGGGTGAGCGGCACTTGCGACCGTATAAAGCTTCGAACGGCTCCATCTTGATCGACGAGTGATAGCTATTGTTATAGGCAAACTCCACAGTGGATAACAATTTCTCCCACGAACCACCACGCTCTAGAACATAAGCTTGGAGCATGTCCTCAAGTGTCTGTATAGTCCATTCCGACTGTCCATCGGTGTGTGGGTGATATGCGGAGCTAAACTTCAACTTCGTCCACATGGACTCCTTCAGACTCTCCCTGAAATGGCCGGTAAACTGGGGATCTCGATCTGATATAATCTCGGCAAGAACGCCGTGAAGTCGAACAATTCCACGAAGGTACGTCTCGGCTAACTGCTCCATGGACATGTCCATCCTGAAGGGCATAAAGTGGGCCGACTTTGTCAGCTGGTCCACTACAACCCATACCGCGTCGTTGTGCTCCTGTGACATCGGTAATCCCGTGACAAAATCCATGGTCAGCTTCTCCCATTTCCACTGCGGGATCTCTAAAGGCTGCCAGAGACCCAGTGGAACCTTGTGCTCGGCCTTCACCTGCTGGCAAACCAAGCACTTCTCTACAAACTCGGCGACATCTCACTTCATCCCCTTTCACCAAAACGACCTTTTCAAGTCGTGATACATCTTGGTGCTACCGAGGTGCGCCAAGTATGGAGCACTATGCGCCTCTGTCAAGATCTCCTTCTTCAGAGCCTCGACGTTCGGCACAACGATCCTTACCTTGTACTCCAAGGCACCATCTGTGCCTCGGTAAAAATCCTCGACGCCTCCGGCATGAATCTTCGCCCCCATCGAGCGAACGAACTCGTCAAAGGCTTGATCCCGTCGGATCCTGTCCCTAAGCATGGGCCATATTCTCATCGCTCGAATTGCTCCCACAACTGGCAACTTGGGAGGTGATTCGACGACCTCTAACTGCATCCGAGTGAACTCTTGAATGAGTTGACGTTGTTGGATGATCATACAGGTCAACTCACCCCTTTCCTTACGGCTGAGGGCGTCGGCAACTACGTTCGCCTTTCCCGGATGTTAGTTAATGGTACAGTCATAATCTTTCACCAGCTCTAACCATCGCCTTTGGCGCATGTTGCGCTCCTTCTGAGTGAAGATATACTGTAAGCTCTTGTGATCTATATATATCTCGCAATGGCCTCCGTACAAATAGTGTCTCCAAATCTTCAGGGCGTGAACCACTGCTGCCAACTCAAGGTCGTGAGTCGGGTAGTTCACCTCATGCGGCTTTAGCTGACGGGACGCATAAGCCACAACCCTGCCGTCTTGCATCAGAACACAATCATGACCCTGCTTCGAGGCATCACTATAGATAGTGAAACCCTGTCTCGGGTCCGAAATAGTCAACACGGGTGCCATCGTAAGCCTCGCTTTGAGCTCCTGAAAGCTCGACTCACAATGACTATCCCAGTCAAACTTCACCGACTTCCTCATTAAACGGGACAGGGGTAGGGCAATCTTAGAAAACCCCTCGATGAATCGTCTATAATAGCCTGCCAACCCGAGAAAACTCCGAACCTCAGTGGCATTTCTCGGTGTCGACCAGTTCCGAACTGCTTCAATCTTGCCTGGGTCTACCTCAATCCCTCTAGATGTGACAATGTAGTCTAGAAAAGCCACTCGATCGAGTCAAAATTCGCACTTTGAAAACTTGGCGTACAACTTCTCACGCCGAAGAGTCCCCAAAACGGTCCTCAAGTGCTCCTCATGCTGCTCAGGGCTACGCGAATAGACCAAAATGTCATCAATGAAGACGATAATAATCGGTCGAAGAATGGATGGAAGACACGGTTCATGAGATCCATGAACACCGCTGGCGCATTGCTCAAACCAAACGGCATCACAACGAACTCATAATGACCGTATCTCGTCCGGAAAGCTGTCTTGGCCACATCGGCCTCTCTGATCTTCAGCTGATGGTAACCAGAGCGGAGATCTATCTAGGAAAACACGTTGGCTTCCCTCAACTGATCGAATAAATCCTCTATCCTGGGAAGCGGATACTTGTTCTTCACCGTCAACCAGTTCAACTCCCGGTAGTCGATGCACATTCTCATAGACCCATCCTTCTTCTTGACAAAGAGGACAGCCGCTCCCCAAGGTGAAACACTCGGTTGGATGAAATCGAGACTCAACAGCTCTTGGATCTGAGCCTCCAACTCTTGAAGCTCCTTCAGCACCATGCGATACGGAACTTTTGACACTGGTCCCGCTCCAGGGACTAAGTCGATTGTGAACTCCACCTAGCGGTTAGGTGGTCCTCTCGAAAGCTGATCGGGAATAACGTCCACAAACTCACGAACAATGGGTATGTCTTCGGGTGTCAGCTTCTCCGAAGTCTCCCCAACAATGTTGACGAGGAATCCCTGACAATCCTCTCTCTGCATGTACTTCGTCGCTTTCGCCATGGAAATAACGCGCGACAAAGTCCGGGACTTCGTCCCGAAGAACGTGATGCAGTCTCTCTCGGATACGTGCAGCGTCACTTCCCGGTCGCGACAACGGATGTCTTCGCGGTATCTCGTCAACCAATCCATGCCAAGAATCAAGTCGAAGTCATTCATATCGATCACAAACGCGTCTACGCCTAGAGTTCTGCCTCTAATATCGATGCTAAGGCTCTTGGTCAGGGAACTTGTAACTATATTCCTTCCCGATGCAAGACTGATCTCGAGAGGGTCGACAATACTCACTCCCTGGACCCCTAAGACTGATAAACACTTGGTCAAAACGAACGAATGCGTCGCCCCGGTATCGAATAAAGCGAAGATTGGAGTATTGAATAAAGTGCATGCAAGACATGGTACCTGGCTGCTCTGCAGCCTGATCCTGGTCGAGTGCGTAAATGTAAGCGGGTGCTCCACGCTGCTGCTGCTGGCCTGGGGGTCTCGGGGCTGGCTGTCTCTGGCCTTGCTGGGGCTGAGGGCGGTCTGGGCAGTTCATGATCAGGTGTCCTGGACGGCAGCAATGGTAGCATACATTCTGCCCGGCTAGGCACTCCCCACGGTGCTGACGTCCGCAGATGGCACAAGCCGACAGATCCTGTCGGGCTGGCTGGCCCGCCTGAGCTGGGCCCCTCTGTCCACGGTTCTTCTTGTTCTTACGATCGTCCCACTTCCTCTTGTTTCTCTTCTGAGGTGGTGCTGGATGTGCAGGCTAAATGATGGCTGGCTGTCTGACTGGTGGCTGGGCAAGCTCAGTAGATGCATTAAGCTGGATGCATGCCTCGATCTACTGAGCCCTCTCAACAGTGTCAGCGTAATCGAGGTAGCAATGGGTGGCGACCAAAAGTCTGATGTCGTTCTTCAGTCCATCTCGAAACTGGACTGCCTTCTTCTCCTCGGTATTCACAAGATGTGGCGCAAACACACTCTTACGAGTGAACTCCCGCTCGTACTCCTCAACGGATCGGTCCCCCTAACGTAGGACGTAGAACTCTCGGGCCATCCTCTGACGGAAATGGCGAGTATAGATCTTGTCCTCCAAAAGTGTCTTAAGTTGTGCCCACGTCAGAGCCTCTCGCTCGTCCTCAGTGCAGAAATGCCAGTAGTCGTCCCACCAGTCCCCGGCGGCGCCGTCAATCTGCATCTCGGCGCAGGCGATCTTATGCTCCTCAGATATACCCATCACGTGAAAAATCTGCTCCATCTTGCGGATCCACTCTCCCATGGCTAGTGGGCCATCCTCGACGGCGAAATGAGGCAGGGAAAAGGTGCAAAAACGACTGACTACGGCGACCTGATCGGGCTCAGCTTGGGCCTGAGGATCTCTGCGACGCGGCATTCTGGAGAAACGCTTGAATTTATCAGTATAGCCAATTAAGAAATAGCCATATTAGACTTGGAATAAAAGATAAATAATATCTAAAAACACCACTATAAGAAATCTGCCAAACAGTGACGAAAAACAAATCGTCATCGTATGTTGCCTTATAGTGACGAATTTAAGAAATCATCATTACATCATTGCATACGGCGACGACTATTACATTCGTCATCTTAGTATTTATTTTTCATCACATAATGGTATACATCTAAGTTCGTCATATGTATATAACATGTGACGAAATTAAATGTGACAAACAAAATGTCGTCACTGTTGTTGTTATTTAAAATGACGCTTACGACTAATTCGTCATTATATAATTATTTATTGTGACGATACATTATAATACATCTAAATTCGTCACATTAATACATATTATGAAGAAATTCAGTGCGACGAAATAAATATCGTCGTTTTTTTATTTATTTAAAATGACACTTACAAAAATTTCGTCATTATATAAATTTGTTTTGTGACGATACGTTATAGTTCATCTAAATTCGTCACATTAATATATATTATGACGAAATTCACTTTGATGAATCAAATTCGTTGTATTTTTAGTGTATTTAAAATGACAATTACGCATAACTCGTCGTTATATAACTTTCTTTTGTGACGATACGTTATAATACATCTAAATTCGTCAAATCTATACATATTATGGCAAAAGTCACTATGAAAAAAAAAAATCGTTGTATTTTTAGTATATTTAATATGACACTTACAAAAAAAATCGTTATTATATAGTTTGTATTGTGACTATAAATTATAATAGGCTTAATTATTACCTTTTTTGGAATTTGCAATTATGTGCACCCACTTTTAAAGTTAGAAAATATATACACAACTTTGACTATTGTTGGCAATTCGATGCACAGGGCCCAATTTCGGGCTTTGTCTACTGACATGGCTGCTGACAGGTCAGTTTTTCTGCTGACATGGCTGTTAATATGATGACTTGTGTTGACATGGAGATAAAAAAATAAAACGTTACTAAGATTCGAACTTGTGACCCCCAATGTTGCATATTGGCATTGTAACCACCACACCAGTCCAAGTTGTATGCTAAATATAATAGCGTTTAACATATATAGACATTACATATGAATAAATAAAATTAAATTTTGAAGATAATGTAGATTATATTAAATTAGATTAATAAGATACAAACTTATAATAATTAAAGTATAGTAGAATAAATTATATATATTAAATGAAAAATTAAAATAAAATAAAGTAAGATAAATTTATTACAATAGAGTGCATTAAAATTAAATTAAATCTAAATATATTTATATATTTATTGTTTATTAAAATAACTAGTTATATAAATTTGGAAATGAAAGATAATAATGATAAAATTAAATTAAAAAATAAACTAGATTAAAGTACACTCGTTATATTATCAAATAATTTAATAAATTAATTATTTTTATAATCTCAAATAATATTTTTATTTTATTATATTTATATAAATTTATTTGAGATTATTATAATAATTAAATTACTCAATTATTTGAGATTATGATAATAAATTATTTATTAAGTTATTATATAAAATAAGAAAATCATATAATATTTTTTATTTTATTATATTCATTTAAGATTTTTATTTATTTCATTTATTATTTCATAATAAGTTAATTTATTAATTTTTTTTATTTATTTTTCTTAATTATATTTATACTTTATTATCTTATATTATATTAATTTTATTTTATTTTAACTGGTGTTCTTTAATCTAGTTTATTTTTTAATTTTATTTTATCACATTAACTCCCATTTCCAAAATTCTATAACTAGTTTTATTTCAATAAATAAGAAATATATAAATATATTTAATCTATTTTAATTTTAATGCACTCTACTGTAATAAATTTTATCTTACTTTATTTTGATTTATTTTTTCATTATATTTATAATTTATTTTATTATATTTTAATTACTTAAGTTATATTGTGACTTTTTTAATAGAAGTAATTAAAATTGATGTGTTTGGGACACTTTTTAAAAAGTGTTACAAGGATAAAATTATATCAACGCTTTTTAAAAAGCGTAATCAAATTATGTCACTTTTTAAAGAGTGTCACTGTGTTAATCAATATTGAGACATTTATTTAAAAGTGTTGCTATATTATGACGTTTTATAGAAAAGTTCGTCATGTTTAGTTATATGGCGACACGTGTTGAAAGCTGATTAAAATAGTCTCGCTTTTTTAGAAAATGTCACAATTTTTACTATTATAACAACATTTGCCTCAAAGTGTAATTACATTTATGACACATATACAATTGTGTCGCCATATTTAAGCATATAACAACAATTAAGAAAAGCGTAACTATTTAGTTAGTGACAATATTATTAAACAAGCGTCACATAATTTTACAGCATGGTGACGTCATTTTAAAAATATTACTGAATTCACACTTATACAAAAGCGTTGTTCTTTTTATATGACAACACTTATCTAAAATATTTAGTTTTATATTATCACTTTTAAAATTGTGGCGCCTTATTTACCAACATAAATTTAGTAGCTCTTTTAAAAAATATAATTAAAACTAAATATTTGTGACCTTATTTAAAAAGCATTAACAAAATAACAATATAATGAAATATTTTAAAATTATAATTATATAATGAACTTTTAAAAAATATCGTAATAATAATTATTATGACGTTGTTTTTAAAATTATGACTTATATAAAAGTGTTGACTTCTTTTAATCTTATGATTATAAAGTTTTTAAAAGTACTTTTGATATTGACATTATCTTTCTAAAGCAAATTGCACATAATTTATTTAAAGTAGCTAAAGTTTATTAACGAACCGAACATTCCCCGAACAAAATCTTGTTCGAAATCGTTTGTGTTCAATAAGAGCTCATTCTTTTGCTAATCAAGTCGAGATAGAACAAAAACTAGGTTCGTTTAATAGTCTAATGAACATGAGTCCGCAAACGTTCAATAATGTTCAAGAACATTGATTTAAAAAAAATTTATTTTATTTTTATATGTATATATATGATATTTTTAATAAAAAATCTAAAATATATAGTTATTTTTTATTTAATTTAATTTATTTTTTATTTGCAAGCTCGACTGAGCTCGAACAAAAATATCATGTTAATTAAATAATTTTAAAATATTTCTTTACCTGGCCTGGCCCGAAGCATTTGGAGCAGGTCCACCCGTTTTAAGAACGGACCAAGCCATGTCCGACTTGTTAGCTGAGCGGGCTAGGTCCAGGTCTTAAATCTTGCCCTCAACCTGACACCCTGCATTGTCTCCCATTTCACTCAAATGATGGCGAGTTAGTTTATTTTCAAATATGTTATAGGTTTGATGTCTATGACTGTTCCGAGATACAATTTCTATTTTTATTTAAATTAAAAAACCGGTCCGGACAGACTAGTTAGACCAGAAATCGGTCAGTTGATCGTTATGGGTTGCTGGAATGAATCGATTGTCAGCGGCCCGATAAGAAATGGCCAACGACTGATTGAACCTGTCAAAATTAGTCATACCGACCAATCGGACCGGTTTGAACCGGTCCAATTTTGTTTTTAAATAAATTTTAATATATTTAATAATATTTTTAATATAAGTAAAAAATAGATACTTAAATATAATGAATATATTGAATTTATTACTAATTATTTTGATTAAGTATTTGAATGGTGCCATTAAGAACCCAAAATTTAACCAAAAAGTCACTCCCAAAACCTACCCCCGTTCACAAACCCAAAAACAGTCAATTCATCTGCCGCCGCGTTCATATTCCTCAATCCATCTTAAAACAACAAACACAAACAAATCAGCTCGCTAATCGCCAATAATCTCGACTCGTTTGTTATCCAAAGCCTGCAAATTTGTGTGAATTTGCGATTGATGAACAAATTTAACGAGGTAATCCGAATTGAATCATCCGCCTTGATGACATCCGCCACCTGTTGCTCGAAATCGGCGGCGAGGATGAGGACGGAGACGGCGATCGTTCGTCATATACAGGTCGAGACGGGGCGGAGGGTGAGGTTGGGGGTGGTGCGGGTGGACGGCCAGGTCTGCATGTTTGCGGAGCAGATGTTGTGGCCGAGGGACAACCACTTCTCGATGAAGGTCCAGTCGCAGGTCCCGCCGGTGCAGAGGCTTGCCAGACTTCACCACGCCCGTGGTGATCGGGCACCACAGGTTCGTGGCTTTCATTTTCTTCACATATCAATCGACCCTTTTTAGGTTATTTAGGTGTTAGGATCTAAAATCTAGCTTAATAAGAGTAATATGGTTAAGATAATGGTGAAGATGAGGAGCTTCAGTCTGAGGTAAACATGAGATGGCTCATTGTGACAAAGTTTGTTCAAAGATCTTAAAAGTGTTTGCAACTTACTGGTCATCTTTCATGCTGAATATTGAAAAGGGATTCGTTATCATCTTATGTACTTTAAAAATTAGAGGTGACTGTTGGCTCATATACTATAATCAGATTTTAGCTAAATGGCTGAAACTGATTGGTGTATATCTAGCAATGGGAGAACGCTCCGCCGTTGGCCTCGCGACTATCACTATCACTCACCTTCTTGACGTCTTTCTAACACGATTCCGAGGTATATTTTCATTTTTTTTAACTTAATTTATAAAAAAACCTAAATCATTTCATAGCCTTATATGAAATATTGTTTTGGTTAATTTTTTCTATTTTCATTGATTAGTTAGTGACGGGAGATTGCCATCTCTGTCCACATTAAGAAGACTCTGCACGTTCTGTTCATCATTGCCGCGTTGAGGTTTTTGGTTTGAGATTATATGATTTTCATCATTTTTCTCTTAATTGGATAATATTGTTATTTCGAGTTTAATTCATAACTTCGTATTGCCAGCTACCTAGACATATATAGAGTTGTGTCCTTTAATCGCTCTTTTTAGTGTTTAATCGATGATACATAAATGATATTATACAACGTGGAAGAAATAGTATATTGTTTACGCATAATCTTATGGAGTTTATGTGGAAAAGATTAATGTTTTTATTTCAGCTTTTATGGTCAGTTGACCGATGCATCGCAAATAACCTCTTGGCTTATCATATAGGTTTTTTCATAATATTTTAGAATAATTATGTTCCATTGTCGTTTGATTTTACGAACCTGAAGAATGAGAAGTACATAAATGCTTGTTCTCATTTTTTGGCTGTCTAATTGGGGCAATGTTTCATGTAGAAGAGACTGAGGATGGTATCTTGGAAATTTCTTTACATTTTAAGGCACATTTTTTTCTTATTATGGAAATACTCTTGTATTTGCTTTGGGTAAATCTGTTTTTCGTGCAGTTGCAAGTTGTATTGGCTTTTGCATAATTACCGCCATCGTATTTTGTTATTTATTGATCACTTTATTTGTGTTATTGTTGTCTATTAGTACCAGACATTGCTCATGCTTTCACTCATGCTCGGATAGAAGGGGAGGTCCAAACTACCCGATGGGTCTTGCTCGGATAAACCATCTTGCAAGATATTCTTACCCAGTCCAAATTACTCATGCTTCTGCTAGATATTTTTGCAAACTTATCCAAACCCACTACTATCAAATCTGGCTTATTCCATTGTCAAGTTAGTCAAGCTCTCTTTCATCTTTTCCCATATCTTTCTTCTTCCTTAGTTTCTTATAAATTTAATCAATTATTATGTTTTTTCTCTTATGATATTATATTATCATTCCTAGACATAGGGTACTTTGTGTGATATATATAATAGATAAAGCATCTGTTTATTCTGAAGTTACATACCAAATAAGATATCTTGAATTAATTCATGGTTTTGGTGTTATATGTTTATTTTAGTAAACATACATTATTATGCTAATTAAAATGCATCAGACCACAATGTACAATCTGTCTACATGTTTTTAGTTAGCATAAGCAAAATTTCAGGAATGATGTAAATTGGTCTCAGTTTTTGGAAAGATAGCAATTTATTAATTTTTATTCTTTTCTAATGTTATAAACCATAAGACTTCCATCCGAGATGGGAAAAATAAATAACTTAGTTGCAATATTATCAGGAGACTCACATGCCTTATATAATTTTTTTGTTTAATTTTTTGTTCTCTCTTACATGTAACTCACAATTCAGCAAAACATCGTACATTGACCAAAATTATTTGCATCTAATTCTTAGTGATGGGTTAAATATTTAATCAAACATCTAACTCATAGCAAATGAGAAGATTGTTCAAGGTTAAAATGTAATGGATGTCCTACAGTGCAAAATTCTAAAATATTGTATAACTGTTGTACATCATCGTTTTGTTGTTATGTTAGAGAACATTGTAGTTTCGAGTTTTCAGGACTTTCACCCTTTTGTACAACTTGATCTATTTGAAGATTCGCTTCAATCTTCCCAGAAGAAACTTCTAGAAGCACAAGAAAAACTACATGAATCAAATTCTCAAGTGATTGAACTTAAGGAGCAAGTTAGTGATTTGAAAGACCGACTAAGTCAACAAGGTGCAAGTATCGATAAACTTATGGCTTTGATGGCTGCCACTGGGAAACAAAATATGAGATTGTTAGGCTTTCCTTTTTTTTTTGGTGGGGACATTTTGCTATTGTTAGTTTGTTCATTTATGATTTTAATTAGCAAAATTACTATTATTGTCGTTTTTTTTACTTATCATCTAGAACATGTTACCATAATCATATATTAATTATTATATAGGATTTGTACTGTATTTTCTTTTTCATGACATATTTGTTTAGAGTGACGATAGATTTTGTAATTGTACTATATATTTCGTGAAAAATACATTTATCACTAAATATCTGCAATTAATGACATTTATAATATCTATAATAGTGACAAATTTTAAATTGTCATTAAAAATAATATTTTTTTTACAACAAGTAATTATGATGTATTTGTTTGAATTTGTCACTATATAAAATATTACAATGACAATAACTTTTGTCACTAAATATTTAACTTTTCATGACTACTTATGTTGTCATTATATCTCAAATTTTTTATGACAATATTTTTTTTCGTAATCACAGAGCTAATAATTTCATGACAAACGAATTCGTCGCTTTTGTATGTTTTTTTTTTGTGACACTTTTGTTATCGTCATATTTAAAATTTCTTTTTATGACGACCAATATTTTGTAATTATAGAACAACTTTTTGATGACGAATTATATGAAATATGACGATTATTTTAACGAAAACGCCACAAATATATTTGTCATTGCAATTTTATAAATTCGATAAAAAAAAAAAATTCGTCACTAAAGAATAATATTTAGATGATGAATGTAAGTTTTTGCCATTTAAAACTTGTCTTTTTATGACAAAATAATCGTTTATATGACAAATTTTCAATATTAAATGTGACGAAATTATTGTCACGAAAAGTGACAACATAACATGACGAAACTTAAAAACGTCATTAAAAGTGAAACATTTGGTGACAAATTCGAAATTTGTCACCTATACCTAATATGATGCGGCTACGATGACGATCGTTGTGACGATAAAATTTCGTCATCATTGTATTTTTGTGACGAAAAACAAGGTCTACATGACGAATCTTTTCGTCATGTTTTGCGAAGTTTCTTGTAGTGCACCTAGCTTGGCTAGAGTTCCGGTATACTTAAACTCTCTATGTTCTGGCTCATAATGGAGTTCTGACTTAGTCTAGAGTCCTTGAACTTAGCCGTTCTAGAGTTATGTCTAATTCTCTCTCTAGAGTTACCTATCTTATAGGAGGATAGTTATCTAGGCCCCATACTTGAACTGAATTAAGCACCTTGCAAAACTTAACTGAGTCAGGTGACTTACGTGGTCATGCTTTTCTAAACTTTGAAAGTATACAGAAACGCACTTTGCGCTCTGATACCAAGTCTGTCACACCCCGCCTTACTTAGCTTTGAAAAATCAGAGTAAGATTTTCGCTTTTATTTTTGAAAGATCGTGCGAGCTGGTTTTTGAAAATACTAACTTATTGCGGGATGTCACAGGTAAAAACTTACTTAACTTACTCACAGACATAAATAAAACATGCAACCAATCGATCCACTACGGATAATGGAATCACACATGCAATGTCTGAATGTCTCGCACAGTCTAAGTCTGGCTAGCGGAAGCATATCCGAAATACAGAATACATGCATACATATTCGAGTAATACATGATCATAAAAACTAGGACATAAAATGTAGGTAAAAATGTCCTCAACTATCATGACCACGCTTGCCACGCATATGCTCACCCAGCACGCTCGACTCCATCACCTGAAAAACATAATGGGGGCGTGAAAAAACCACTATGTTCTGCAAGAACCAGTACTGAATAAAATAGCATTTATAATAACATATCATGAGCATCCATATATAAGAGCTTAAATTGTAAACTTTTCTTTCTTTCTGTACTGTGGTCAAAAGACCGTCTGCCCTCGGCCGCTCGTGTACACACCCCGATTTGGATATTAAAGCCCTTGGCCTCCATCGGGCATTAGGTGGAATATTAAGGCCCTCGGCCTCCAATCCTGGGAGATATACCTGTCTCGAACATACCTCAATCATGGTACAAATGTTATAGATGATGTAGAATCCAGTACATGACCCCCACCTGGTATACTGAAAATCTGACGCAAGTGCTTGAAATTGAAGTAGCGCTCGGAGGTTCGACTCTCCTTAGGCTACATAAACATATAAGCAAATTAATGTTAAGTATAATGCTCGAAATGATTTAATTATATTCTAAGATGCTCGGTTCTATCTGCTCAATTAAACTGGACTGGTTTGGCCCAGAAAAAATACTAAAATTTCAGAAAGAGACTCGGACCGGAAGTCGAGAATCAAAACGGACTCGAACAACCGGTCGAACCGACCGGTTCGCTGACTTGCCGAACCGCCGGCTTGGGCTGAACCGGGCGGTCGGGCGCTAGCTCGGGCTGACCGAACTCGGTCCTGCGCCGGGCCGCACGACTGGACACGGGGCAGACGCGGACTGAGGCTACGCAGGCACTGTCGGGCGTCCCTGAGGGTGCTGGGCATTCGGGCGTGCTGCTGGGAACGTCCCAAGGCCGACTGGGCTCAGCAGACCCATCTCGGGTCGGCACTTGACACGACACGAGGCTCTGGCGTGAGACCTCGTGCACTGGGACTGGCACGGCGTTGCCGGGCGCCGTGCATGCGGCCTGGGCACGTTGGGTGCCATTACCACGCGTGCTGGCATGAAATCGCTCTGCCGACGCGGTTGCGTGCACTGGGGCTGCCGTGTGTCGTGCCTACGGGGCGCGGGCATGGGCAGGGATACACTTAGCCCTGAGGCACGGGGTCTGGGCACTGTCTGGCACGGAAAAAGGCAATCCTAGCATCTAAATGGCACGTGCAGACACGGGGCCAGGCACTGTGATGAAGATGTATGATGAATAATCGTGTATCTCCTCAACTCGTTTGTCTCGAACTAAGCTTTGCCAAGGCTTCTTTCTTGACCATAGGTGTGGACGACTCGGTTGTTAGCCTTATCTTCTCACGGTTTTGAGATGGTTCGGGTCTTAGCCTTGCCAACTCGGTTTGTATGATAAAACTCTCACGAATTCTAAACACACGGTTTTGCTCTTACGAACGATTTTTCATTAACTTCAATCATTGATAAAATTGAATGAATACACTGGGTATTTATAAGAAAAACTAGATCTAGTCCTATGATCACTATAATTCTAATCTATGGAAAATATATCTAGTCCTAAGGTAACTAAATTTCTTGCATATCAAGACTTACCAAAATATAAAATAACTATCCTAACAATATAATTAAACTCACGGCACTAAATATATTTACTAACCTAACCAATCTAACTTAACACTATCGCTAACAATAACAATAAACTAACCTATCCGTCTAAATATGCTAACACACGGCTAAACTAAGCCACTAACAAACTCGCACCTAATAATTACTAAACTAATTATATAATTAATTTAATTATAATCTTCGAGAAGCTTCATCCCTCGGCTCGCATGGCTCGCCTCGTGCATTTGCGCATCACGCGCACGCGCTCCCCAACGTGCTCGGTCGCGCACTTCATTAGGCCTGTTGCTAGCCCCTCGGCCTGTCAGGCCCATTCTCGCAAAGCCCTTGCTGGTCCAGCCCACGCGAGTGCCTAGGCCCCGACCCATGCGTGTTCTTAAGTACAGGCCCGTCCATGTATATGCGCCCACGTCTAGGCTCATTCGCAAGTCAGCCCATCGCGTGTAACCCTGCCCTGACCTCCTGCGGGAACTTCGGCCTCTTACGCGCTTTCCCGTCCTCGCGCGTCTGTGTCGTACGTCTGCTCGCACCGTGTGGACTCGTCGCCTCCGTCTTTCTCGTTCGCGTGTCTCATACCGGTGCTGCCGTGCAGCCTTAGACACGCACTTACACTGCCATGCGCGCTTCGACCTCATATGATAAGCCCGAGTCCATGCGTGTGTCCATGGCTCACGCCGCCTTCGTCGTGCTTGACCGTCTCGTATTCGAGCTCGTGTACGTCATTTCGGCCATGACCGCACTCTTTCGCCCTTTCGTGCGACCTCGCCCGATCGCACTCGCCATTGGCTCTCGGCGTGCTCGGGCCTCGAAACTCACATCTTCATCATTCCTCCCCCCTTCGATTGAGTCCTTGTCCTTAAGGACTCGTCATCAGCCATCAATCGAGGCATCTCTTCCTCCAAATTCACCTCGACCTTTATGTACGCCACTTCCTCTTCGACCACCGGAGCCTCGATCGTATCCCCCTCATAGCCCCTATCGATCTCGACCAAAACCTCATTCTCGACATCAACCACCTCGGCATCTTCGACATCGAGGTATACGTTGAAAATAGGCGGGTCTAAGTATTTGCTCGAAACTTCCTCGTCCATGAACTCGTCGTCGAGCGAAGGTGGAGCCTCGTACTCAACTAGCTCGTCCACGATCTCGATGACCTCGTCTTCTTTGAACATGACCCTTGCAACTTCAACCCGAACGCTCGACTGCTTTATGGATTTGGCACGTGTTTCACACTTCTTCTCCCAATCCCTTCGCCCATACAACTCCTCCAAATATTTTTGTTTCTACGGGGTTAATCTTTTCTCCAAACCCTCCAACTCTCGGAGATCTTTCCAATGAAACATTTTTTTTTTATTCACGCCAATACTCTCAACAAAACTCAACT